>JAKSZP010013421.1:0-114426 GCA_022478985.1 Massospora cicadina
GGCAGTGGATCATATAGTCCCAGGGTGGCCTTTAGTACTCAGAGTTTCACTTGCCCTTGTGGTATCTCCATTGTGTATGGCCATCAGTCCATCTTTGGGTTAAGCCAGAAGTTCATGTCTCCCATTATGAAAATATTTTCTGGTAGATTTAGTTGTGTTAGGGCTGTGAGAAATTATCTTTGGACATGTGCACTGTTTGGGGCATACACACTGGCTATTGTGTGCACTTTGGTGTGCCATGAGAAGGTTATGGCAAGTATGCAGCCATCCAGGAATGAATTTTTATTAATAAATTTAAAGTTTTGGTTTGCGCATACTATCACCCCACAGTGGAGCGACCAAAACAATATTGTTGGGAGGAGCATTTTTTCCCATGCCTCCTTTTCTCTCTGTGGACAGTGGGTTTCCTGCACCGCCAGGATATTCACAGGTGGGTTTCATAGAAGACTCAACATCTTGGTCTAGGACGTTAAGGCCTTAAGTCCTGCTATGTTCAGCGTCCCTATCTCTACTGAGACGGCCAATGCACCTCAGGAGCAGTTAGAAGGGCACCCAGCCCTACTCTCTCGCTCACATTGCTCTCTACTGCACCTCTGCTGCAGAGAGCATAACCATGAGTAGGAGTTGGGGTGTATTCTTCCCCTTTCACCACCACAGTTTTTGTTCCTCTCTTGGCTTTGCTTGGTTTCAATATATTATTGCAGTGCACTTGTGGGTTTTTATTGGCCACATTATTTTCTTGCGCATTCCATTGTTGATTATCCTTCCCAATTGGGTTAAATTCCACAATTTTGGGGGATGCACTGAACCCCAATTTTGCTGCATTCATTTCCAAATCAGGTTTCTCCAAATCCAATCTGGTCAGATCGAGTGTATGGTTTTCTGTGGGATCTGATTGGTTCATGGGCTCAAGTTTCCTCCATGTCTTCCTGGATCTGCTCCAGCAATATGGTTGATTCCACCGAGGCCTTTACCTTGGCTGCAGCCAGCTTGCAAGCTTGTTTGGCCATTTTTCATTCTTTTGGGGAAATAGGGTCAATTATTTTATATTGCCCGTGTTCTCCCCAGTTGAAGGCTTGTGTAGTTTCTGTAATTTTGGCGTACTCTGAGTCATCTTCACCCATTTCCTCATCACAGAATTCCATTTCTCTCAGGCCTTCTTTTATGGGGCAAGCGTGAATCTTGTGCCCAAAGGCCTGGCAGTGTTTGCATATGGGGGGTGCACTTTCCACTGTTGCGTGGAACAGCTGGGATTTTGTCAGGCAAACAGCAAGTAAGAATTAGACTGGCCTGCCAGTCCAGATGCCAGAGCACTCAAATGGCAAACCAGAATGCCAGAGGCACTACTGCTGGTACAACGAATATGGAAATGGAAGGGAGCTTAATTTTCAACATATAAAAACTGAATTTTGGGGAAGGTTGTTTTTAATGGAAAATTTAAAGAAGGAGAATTGACCAACAATTTTCTCAGTGCAATGCGACTGATTAAATAGTCATTGACATGGAGGGAAACAAGCCAGGATCAGGTCCCACAAGTTTGACCTAAGTGGTGAATTATTTGGGAATAGCCAGTTAGTTCCCTGGGAACTGACATCGCAAAATTTGGTGGCAGGCTGAGTCACAGTTGATTTGACCTCAAACATCTGAACCAAAGCTTGGCTACATTTCCAATGGTTGATGTGACAGCATTTGGTCCGACAAGTGGCAGGAATCCCCTAAGACCACCCCACATATGGGTGGATCCATTTGGTTGGGAACAGGTTTGGAACACCCAACCCACCCATGCTTGGTTGTTGGGCCATTCATTCGGTCAGTGGCATTGTGTCAGGCACAATGCCCAATTTGCCAGCAGGAAGCTTCAAAACCTCGTTGATGGTGTCTGATGCTATTACCTGCCCATTGGGGGTGATGGCCGACAGATTTGGGAGGGGGAGATTTTTTCAATCGTTGTGTTAACCAAATTGCAACCATCAGGCATTCTGGCTGATAGATTGGTCTTCATACCTTTTCAACCATTTGAAATCTGAGCATCGGGCTGATTGCTACTCAAATTAGTTGCAATTGATTTCATTTTAGTGATCTTTGCGCATATTTCACTGATTCCTCATAACAGTTCTGCCAAGGAGAGTGTGGGTACTGGAAGCAGGATCCGAAGTGGAAGGACTGTTACTTAGCGCTTATCTACAATGTGAGCAAGATCGCCCTGAGTAATGAAGGGTATGGCCATCCTCTTCAGTACCTTCTTGCTCAGGAACAGAAAAATGGCCCAATTGATGCCCAGAGGACGTTCCCCGGGACTTACAGATTTTTTCCCATCAATGGTGAAGGATGCGATGTGGGGGATTATTGTAATATCCTCTACTACATCCTGGTTTTGCGAAATAATTGCTATTGCCTTCCCCATGATAAGGGTTGGCATCAGCTGGAATCTTTGCATTTTTAATTGTTTGATTTCTCTATAGGCTTCCAAGACTTCTTGGAGTTGTCTTTTGACTACTGTGCGCGCCAGTGTGGTCAGAAGATAATCAAAATTATGTAAATGTCTTTGGATTCAGTCCAACAGGTGCGTTTGGTTGTGACCAATTGCTGTCCATTGGGAAGGTCGAGTACCACTTCGACCTTTGCTGCTTTGTTTGCTTCTTCCGCGGTTTCAGGCCCAGATCTACCCAACCTCTGCGGATAGTATGGGTTGTAAAGTACTCTCATGTGAGAAAAATTCATTTTGGGCTTCACCAAACTTTTCCCACATTGTCAGTGTTTCTACGCCCAGGAAAATGAATATCCCATGTTCCACCAATGACAGTGGTTGCAATTGGGATACTTCCAAATAGCTGAAGTATTTTGCCAAAATAATTAACGAAACCTGCAGAGGGCACCACCTCAGGTTTTTTATTTTTGCTGAGATTTTTGTTTGTACCTGTGCGCTTGGTACCTTTGGGCAGTGCAGGTCTTTATCCGCTGCCCTTTACCACGTTCGCCCAACTCTTTACTTTATTATTCATACTTATCTCACATGGTATTGATTATCAAAATTGGCTGTTTGAATCGAATCATATTACTAAAAGTGATAGTAATTTGAAAGAAAAGTACAAAGATTCACTTTATCTAGTAATACTTTAGTGAAGGTAGGATGGCTGATGTCGTTAAAGAACTCTATAAGGAGGTCCATGCACAGGTTTGCACTAGTAACCTTATTATCTAAAAAGTGTAAATGAATGGGGATTTTGTTTAAGGGAAGACGACCAATGAGAAAGATTGGTCTTGAAGAAACATATATAAACAAATTGTGGGGAATCATTGATAAGTGGATTAGCGCTAAGCCCAAGTGCATCAATAATCGCACTCTTCCATCAAGCAAGGTGCTATATTAAGAGATTAACGGAACTTGGGTTATCAATTGAAGACAAGGCTGACCAAAGTTGAAAATTTTGAAATTGAATGTGTTTTAAACCCCGTTCTCTATAAGCTGAAATAAATTGTCATCATTTAAAAGGTAAGTCATTCGTTTTAACGCCACTGCCATAATATATGACTGGGAAGCTTGCACTTCCCCTAAACCAACATGTGCATATCTGGCCTGCACCCAGCGTTTGTCCAAGGTGTGCCTTAAGTCAGAGAGGTCTTGTAACTTGGCCTTATTTGACCCTTGACGCCCAGCCTTGTCATGGCAGTTGGTCCCCTCAATAAAATCATGTAAACATGACATAACCCTCTCCTCTTTTTTGGGCTCCACCCCCATCCAGAGGCATTCCTCATGGAAGAGATTTTATGAGAAGAGGACAACTTCATGGCAGCGATGGCTTGCTTGGACTTGGAACCTAAAGCCTCAGGGAAACGTTTGTAGAATGCTTCAATGAGGTCTTAAGCATGGGCGCAGTTACACACTGAGACCCAACTGTTCTCTGCTGCATAAAATCCCTTCCTGGATACAAGATACTTGCTTCTTCTTACCTGATGGGAGGCTAAAATCTCCTCCACTTTCCACTCCGGTGCCTCATCCTTGAGATAAGCCTCAGGAGTCTCTGGTGGGGGCCCTCAAACAACTCAATCTTGCTTTATGGAAGACTGAAAAGATTTGAAACGAGGGTGCAAATCCAACTGTTATGAGGCGTGGCCCTCTTTTTATGATAACGCAGTAAGGCTCAATCGTCTTTGATCCCAGTTTTTTGCATGGTTTCTTGTGTGGGATGTTTTTTAAAATCCAGAATCACGAGATATCCTTCCTTGTACGCTGGTCTCACTTATCTCTTTCCATCAGCATTCTCCTTATAAGCCTGCATGTCTGCATCTAAATTTGTGCTCACCCACTGGTTACTTTCTTGATCATTTTGGCAAAGTCCACCACAGCTTCCACCTTGGATCCCCAACTGGGCTTTAAGTTGAAGGCAGGATTTAAGCCATAGTTGTCAAAGAAGGTCGAGCAACTGATTGATGCATGTTGGGCGTTTTATAACTGAATTGGGCCATGGGGAGATGGGAAACCCAATCTGAATGATCTGCGGCAGTGTAACACTGCAAGAATTGTTCTAGGCACTGGTTCACTCGTTCAGTCTACCCATCTGCTTGGGTGTGATAGGCAGTTGGCAGGGGCGAATCTGAAGAGTCTTACACAATTCTTCCCAAAAGACGGAGGTGAACTGGGGTCCATGATTGCTAATTAGTTCTTGGGGGACCCCGTGAAGAGCAAGCACATGAATTACAAGAGCTTAGCCATCTCAGCTGCGATTACTGTGGTCCTGCACGGACTAAAGTGGGAGAACTTTGTAGAACAGTACAACACTACCATGATGGAATTGTATACATCAGGAACAGGTAATTCCACAACGAAATCTACTGATAGGGAAGTCTAAGGCCCTTCAGAATTTTGAACTGGTACCAGCAGCCCCGCTAGTGGCTGTCAATTTAGTTATATTTGGTTGCAGACTAGGCAATCTTTACAATACCTGCCCACCTGCGTGGTTAACCCCTTCCAATTGTAAGTGCGGCAATTAGCTCCATAGTCTTTGCCTTCCCAGGATGACCAAGGTTGATACTTTCATGATGGTCCTGGATGGTTTCCAGGCGAAGTAGTCTGGTGGGAACCCAAAGGCGCCCCTGAAACCACACCATCTCATCCTTCACGTGATAACCCTGGGTTAGATCATCCTGATTCAGCCCGCTCTTAGCAAGGAAAAAGTATATTCAGCTAACAACGGCTGAGAAAAGACTACCTTTCTGAACATACCATATTCTTCCACATTTTCCTGAAAAGCAAGCGCTGGCCCGTGGGCTGAGGAAAAGGGAAGTTGAGACACAATCTTACCCAGTGGAATCATCAAATGGGTATTATTCACCACTACCTCCTTAGGATCAGGAGCTAGTGCAGGGTTGCAGCTCAATGCATCCGCCAAACCATTATCCTTGCCCTTAATAATTCATATGAAAACAAAAAAATGGGCTAGGGTCTCATGCCAGCATGTTTTCCGTGGGGTCAGGACATAAGGGGCGCGGTAGTACAGCAAGGAACGGTGGTTTGTACATATGCAGAAGGGTTGGGATGAGCCATGAAAATGATGACGCCAATAAGTCAGCGCCTCCACCACTGCTAATAACCCTTTGTCATATATGGCGTAGTTTAACTCAGGCAAGGACAACTTTCTGGAAAAATATCCCAACAGATGCTCTATTCCACTTTCACCAAAGTATACTAGGGACGCCGCTATGACAAAGTTGTAGTCATCAGTAACCTCAATGAACCCTTTTTCTGGATCTACATGGAGAAGGATGGATGTGGACAACAGGGTGCACTTTAGCACTTGAAAGGCATCCTGAAAAACAGAAGACCACTGGAGCACTTTTTCTCCACTAGCCTTATACAAGGGTGCCGCCACTACATAAAGCTCCAGTATGAATTTTTTAAGAATGTATATGTCCCCAAAATCCCTCAATTCTTTGATTGTAGTTGGGGTGTGCCACTCACGAATTACCTTCTCCTTTTCTGGAGTTATCATGTGCCCTTAGTCAAACACAAAGTTGCACAGAAAGGTAATCTGGGAATTGAAGAATTCACATCTACTAATTTTTAACGTAAGGTCAGCTGCCCTCAAACGCTCCAACACCTGCCAAAGGTGTACTGCATGGGACTCATTATCATGGGAGAATATCAGAATATCATCCATGTAAGCTACCACGCATACCCCCGGTAGATCCCCTCAAAGCCACATCAATATGGCGTTAAAAGATAGCAAGGCATTTTAAGCCTAAAGGGCATAACCCAAAATTGGAAAACTCCTTTTCTGGTACAGAATGCGGTTAACCTCTCCTAGTTCTTCTTAATCTAGATCTAGTTGAACGCATTTAAACAAACCAGTTTGGAGAAGACTCTCGCCTTCTCCACATAGCGTGCAATATGTGAGTCCAGTGGGATGGGATACAAGTTTGGTACTGTGTTGTTGATAAGATTCCCATAATCTACACATGGGCGTAAGGTGCCATCAACATTCTCCACAAAGAGAAGTGGTGATATACTGGGGAGGTACACTGAAAATTAGCGCCTTTGGCTAACTGCTCCTTAACCCACACATCTAAGGCCGCTTCCTCCCATACAGTCAAATGGTAAATTGAGGAAGATATACACACCAGATCATTGGTGAGCTTGAACTCGCAATCAAACTCTGAATGAGCTGGTAGTAAATTGGCTGAAGCTTCATCAAACGTAGATTCCAACCTCTCCAAAAAGTAAGGTAAGGGAATCTCCAAAGAGGGCTTCACCAACGGAGAAAGACTGAGAGTGTGGATATTGGGCAAGTGTGTCAGATCACCCTAAAAGTTTGCTTCATCCAAAGGGACACCTAATTCATGACCATTTTTAAAAGTTAGAGACATGGTAATTTCCTTTAAGTTAGTTCTGATGTCAAACTTTCACACAACTCTACATTCAAAATAAAGGGGTACAAGAGGTTTTTGATAGCTTTGAAATGGCTAGTCAAAAGATTTTGCCAACTTAATAATCCACTAACCCCAGAACTTTCAACGTGGGAATACCTTAGGGATGCTCCCCCTAACCATACCACCTGGAAAGTAACTCAGTTCAAATTTTTTGGCTAAGTCTTGATCAATAAAATTCTCAGAGGCTTATATATTCACTAAAATAGTTGTATTTATTTTCCCTAAAGGAGATGAAAGGGTAGCAGTTAACAAAAAATATCCTGAATGGTCTTTATTTATAGCAGACAACGCCAACACTTCATCAAAAAATCTTCTTCAAGAATAAGCATGCCTCCAGGGTATGTTTCTGCACCATAGAATGGAGAGGGATAGTTGGCCACTCTTACTACTGAGGTCACATATCCCACCATATTTTCATCAATTGCATAAACATTTTTATATTGAAAAAGTAACTCTTTCTCCATCTCCTGTGTTCTGCGGATCATGGTAGTGGTAAAGCGTGGATTCTCTGGAATGATTTGGTATACTGAAATGGGTCCCATATCTGAGCCATAAGAGAAGACATAGGACTCAGATTTTTATAAGGAATCAGCATTATAAAATGCTTTTTAGACAAATACAACACCATAGCTATTTGGCGACGGGTTGTGCACCATTACCCAAGGCCATCACCACCAGTTCATTCGTCAATTATACCACCTGCACCATAAAAATGCGGTGCTGAGGAAACATTTTAATTGTATCAATTTTTTAATATCAGTGAAAAGTCAGGGAATCACGACTCTCAGATTGTGAAGCATCCATATCCACCAGATATGAGCAAAAAGGGTGGGTACTTTCCAGTTGGAGGTAGTAAGTATAACGATGAGATGCTCCAACCCTTGGCAAAATGAGAAAACGGTGGTGAGCCCCATTGCAGCCATAACTAAAAGCTGGCGCACCCAATTCCAACTTCACAAAAGTCTCACATAAATAATGTTCATGCATGTTAAAATAAAGTGGTTGGTCATCTAATGTCAGGAGAGTGTCTATAGCTCTCCATTTCTCATCAAGGTGGTTTGCGGTGCACAGCCACAAAGCCAGGAAACTCGTTGTCAGGATTATGTTAAAAAAGGCACCATGAAGTGCTCCAGAGCCAAAGTAACCCTTTGCAAGGGTGAATAACGCGGTGTAGAGTAGTTGAAAACCAATAAACTGGAATACTTTGGTGGGCCCCATGGGGGAGCCCATAACCCAGGGGAGATTAGTGATAGAGGGTTTGTGTGCTTCATTAGAGGGAACCAAGGGGGTCCAACGGTGCACTTGATCTAGTAAAAGTTTAGTGAAAATGGGACAGCTGACGTCGTTAAAGACCTTCTCAAGGAGGTCCATACACAGGTTTGCACTAGTAACCATAAAATTTAAAACCTATAAATGAATAGTAGATTTTGTTTAAAAGAAAAAAGTAAAAGGTTGGTCTTGAAGAAACATAATTAAACAAATTCTGGGTAATTATCATTTGGTGGAAATAGAGCTAAGCCCAGGTGCACCAATAAGCACACTCTTCCATCAGGCAGGGTACTATATTTAGAGAGTGACTGAACTTGGTGTCAGGATTTTGCCAAATTCTCTTGCCTCTGGAGATTCTAATATTGATTTCCCCAGTTTCATCGGAAGGAGAGCTTAATTTAACTCAATCTATCAACATTAATAAGAAAGATCAGCTTTTATTTAAACGAGGTAAGCTGACCAGGGGACAGACATTACCGAATATATGTGAAACTAAGAGAATAACTAAGAAATATAAAAATTGGGCACCCCAGGGTACTCAAGTTACCCCTGTTGCCAGCGGGACTGCCAGGTATGGGGGGTTGGTGCACTACTCTGAGGGGGTTTCCCCTGCTATGGAGCAGGTGTGAAGGAAAGGGTCTGTGTGGAGGAACCAGAGTGGGAACCATAATTCTATGAGCGCTTTTTGTCTTGGTCTCATATATCCATAGAGCCAGGCTTGGAAGTGCTCTAGTAAGTGGACATGGAATTTGTTAATAAACCCATGAATGGTTGGGACTGTGCCCTTAAACGCATCTAATGCAATTGTGTGTATTGTTCACATTGCAATGGGTATTATTAGGGAGCGGAGTGTAGATGGGATTGGTGACTCGATCTGGAGCGCGAAGATAATCTTTGATATTGAGAATTTCTGTTCGTTTTGAATCTTGAGCAGGCGTGCGACTTCCTGCCATATAGCTTTGGTTGGGGGGCATGTTTCTAGGCGGTGATGTAGGGATCCCTCCCCTCCACATACTGCACATGTTTTGTGGAGGGGGTTGGAGCGGTCCGTCATCCTATAGGTCCTTCTCAAACAGCGCCAGGCGTTTGTTCTTATCCTTGGTTGTAGGAGTGGGTGGTGTGTCATTTTCTACATTGCTTTCTGTGTGGTTAAATCATAGGGAATGTCCAGCATATCTAGGTATTCTATCCTAGCTATGCTTGGGGTTGTTGCGAGCATATCCCTCTGGGGGTGGTTTTCTGGGTTTCTTAATTTGAATTGGGGGCTGGGTCGTCCCCTTCCCTGTATAGTACCCATGTTCTCTATGGTCCATCCCATATGGCGGATAGTTCGGAGGATATGTTTGAAATGAGGGGAGGTTCCATGTGGACCCGTTGCAGTAGGGTGCTTGGCAAGGTATGAAAGTAGTCAAGGTGGACTATGTGGGTTATTTAATTTGAGCGCCTGTGCAAAGTTAGTCCTTGCTGCTCTGGACCTATGTTGTTGCGGGAGGTCTGGAGCAAGGATTTCCTTTATCCAGGTACCTATGATGTGATTGGCATGGCTCTCAAAATCTATTAGTCCCATGCCTCCGCTTGAGCGTGAGCCAAATAGTGTTTTCATCCGTATAGGAAGTTGAGAGCCAGGTCACAGCCAGCCCTGGATAAGCACGCGAATTGAGGTTATAAAGGTAGGTGAGAAGGCTATCGCATGGGCCTGGTACCACAGTATTGGGAGGATGAGCAAGTTAGCAACTGTAACTCGTCCTGTTAGTCCTGGGGTTCTTCCCTTGAGGGAGGCGACGCGTTTGGATACCCATTGTAACAGATTACTTTCCATTGTCTCATTAGCATATCCCCCTGATTCTAGCCAGATACAAGGTGTCGGACAGGAGTGGTGGTGGGAGGTGTTGCAAAGGGTAATATAATTGGGTTTTTTCTTCGAGTGTTTGTGTGAGGTTCTGATGTTGTGGCCCAATTGTTTGTGTATTTGCCTAAGAGGATGATTTCTGTCTTCCTTTTGTTAAGCGATGCATTGCTCACCTTGGAGTATTCCTCTAGAGTGTGTTCCAGCTGTCGGGCATCTTCATTGTTTGCTATACCTGCTACGCAGTCATCTGCAAAGGCCAGTATCTTGACTGTTGGTTGTCCTTGTGCGGTTATCCCCATGAGACGTGAGTCAGTTACTCGGAGGAGCGGGTCAAAGCTGAAATTGTATAGCAGTGGGCTGAGGGGATCCCCTTGTTTGAGCCCTCTGTGTGGTTTAATCTTGTTTGTTAGGAATCCAGGGCCGCATACAGCCATGGTTGCAGATTCTGTTAGGAGCATCGCCATTTTATGAATCTTGGTGAAAGTTTGAAGGCATGTAGACATTCTTTTAGGTATGGACAGCTAACACGGTCATACGCCTTTTCCTGATCCAAGAAGTCCAGGGCACCAGTTGCTTTGGATTGGCAATTATTTGCAACAGGGTGAATGTTGTTCCATATTGAACGCCCTGGTATAAACCCAAACTGTTGGGTGATAGGACGTCAGATGCAATCGCGCCTAATCTAGCTGCTAGAATTTTTGTGTCAGTGTTGGAGAGTGCAATTGGGCGCAAGTTGGCCAGGTCCAACTTGTCACCCTTTTTATACAAGGTTATAACGTAGGATTCATGGCCTCCTGGTAATAGGCGTGTTTCCAACAAAATCTGGTTCAATGACGCCAATAGGAGGGGGGCGATTTGTTAAAACTTTTTTTGTAAAATTCGTAGGGTATCCCATCAGGCCCTGGGCATTTCCTACATGGTGCACCGCGAATTGTTTCCCAAAGCTCCTCCCATGTGATAAGGGATAGTATATTGTAATTTGGTGGTGTACTTTGTATCTTGGCAGTTTGAATAAATTCCTTAATTTTTTGTGGATCTGTTGGCATATTGCGATATAATTCAGTGTAATAGCGGTGTACTTCCGCCTTGACCTCCTCAGGGTCAGTTGCCACAGTGCCGTTGGTCTTGCGGACCTGTGTGCACGTGGGCTGGTTTCTGCAGGAGTGGAATTGGCAGAAAAAGTATGTCAAACAGGTTTCGCCTTCCTTTATGAACTTACCTTTGTTCAATACTTTGATTCTGTGTTGGTGTTCAAAGATGAGATTGTTAAGTTGCGCTGAAATTTCTGCCCATTTGCGTCCCCAATTAGGGCTATAGCCAAATCTCGGAGTATTTATTTCCAGGTGGTCTAGTTCTGCCAAGGTACGCTTGATTGTGGCTGAGTCCGCGGTGTACTTGCGTGATGCAATATGTCAGGTTTTGTTGATTAAATCTTTTTTGAAATTTTCCCATGTTTCGATGGGATCCAAAGTGAATGGGGCTGTGAATTCTGGGTTTGTAGCCTTGTTTTCAACCTAGTCAGATATCTCAGGCAATCTTATATTTTCTGGGTGAAGCTTTCTCTAAGGCGACACCTGTGTGTGGGATTGGGTTGGCGCTAACTGTACCATAACTATCCAGTGATCAGAAAAATTGATCTTTTTTGTTGTAAATTTAGAGATTCTTGAGTGGTGGGATTTTGGGATGAGGATGTGGTCAATATGACTCATTGATATGAGCAGTCCCTCACATATGTTGGGCCATGTCATGTGGGGAAGGATTGGTGAATTGGGAGGAAGAGCATCCTGTAAGCCAAGGGATGCCTTCATTGTGCAATATTCAATGTGTCCAGGTGGGTATCCCCTGGGATTAGGCCATTGATATGTATTGGGGTTATCCCAGCTGTTTAAATCGCCTAACATGATGATATCTGGTGGGAGGGTGAGGGTAGAAATTTTTTCAAGATTTTTTTTCTCTTGGTTGCAGTGCACGGTGCGTAGATACATACTAACAAAATTATTTCATCTTGGCATGTGATTGTTGCTACCAGGACTCGACCATGCAAGCGTGATGATGAATTTGTAATTTTAATTTTTTTGTTGTTTTGGACTATCACCCCACATTGAGATGTCCATACTGATTGTGATGGTGCGACCCTGGTTGACCAGGATTCTTCTTCCCCTTGTAGGCAGTGGGTTTCTTGGATGGCCAAGATGTCTACAAAAGGTTTTTGCAGATATGCCAGCTTTTTGGCTTGAAACGTATGAGCCCCGGCTCCCGCGATACTTAACGTCCCTATTGACACTGAGGTGCCTGTGGCGCCTCAGGAGCGGTTGGGAGGACCCTCTGGTCCTATCCCACCGCGGCTCATTTTGGCCATGCTCCGCGTCTGTACTCCAACTCTTTCACTGCCATTGTTGGTTTCCTTGATCTGACCCAATGATTCAAGGGAATTGCAGTTTTTTGCATTTGCATCAAATTTTCCTGCACAGGTCTCATGTTGATTTGATGCGGGTTGTTGATTGGATTTTATATTTTTGAGGTTCAACTTTGTTGCATTGTGCACCGCATTTTCACCCAAATTGCGGTTACATTGTTCCTCAGTATGTGCATGGCTGATGACGCTTTGTGGTTCAGTCTGGTTACTGTGAAAATTTTTGACCTAGGCATATTGTTCTGATTGGTTGGTTCGGTGAATATCTGAAATATCCTCCTGAATTTGTCCGTGGTTAATGGCGGATTCCGCATATGCCACCGCTTCAGCCGATGCTCTCTTGCGGGCTTTTTGTGCTGCTTTACGCTGTTTTCTTGTAACTGGGTCCACGATGGAGTATAGTCCATCTTTTACCCCAGCGGAAGGGGTGGTGGCCATCAGTCATTTTGGCGAAGTTTTCATTATCTTCATCCATAGCTTCTTCACAAAAATCATTTTCCATTAAGCCCTCTTTTACAGGGCATGCATGTTCCTTGTGGCCCAGTGAGCCACAGTGGTTGCAAATGGGTGGTGTGCGTTCTGGTGTAACTCAGAATGCAGCTGACTGGACCCCATCTGCAAAGTAAAATTCTGCTGCGCGGGGAATTCTGGATAAGTTCTCTTCCACTTCTGGGAAGGGGTTGATTACAGCGATAGATTTGCCCATGCACAGGTCAGGCATTAAGTGAAATCGCTGTAATTCAAGTTGTTGGATTTCTCCTTAGGCCACAAGACCTTTGCGGAGCTCCTCCTCGATTACCTTATGAGGAAGGTTGGTGGGGAGCAAGTCAAAGGAGATTAACAAAGTTTTTGCTTTGTTCCATCTGGTGCACGCGGTGCGCACAATTTTTTACCTTCAGGGAGGGCAATTTCCACGCAGATTTTTGCTGCAGCATTGGCTTCATCATCTGTTTCAAAACCAATATCAATCCAGCCACATCCCATGTTGTTGGTGGCTACGTACACCGCGTGAGGGAAAAGTGAGGGCTGTGCCTCACATGTATTCTCCCACAGGGTTGGTGACTTATCCCCAAGGAAGAGTCTGATCCCATGTTCCACCTTTGACAAAGGTTGGTTGAATTAAATGTACATGTATTGCGCGTGCTTTACAGTAAATACCATAAACCCAGATGGTGTCTGAGTTTGCGATTTCTTTGCAGATTGGGTTCCTAGTCCCCCTCCAGGGCGTTTCTTGCCCTTAGTTGCACCGTTAAGCGCACCGCTTGCCGTGACGCTCACCCATGCTGTATTACTTTTGTTATTAAAGTCGCCCATCTTTCCTATGTGTGATTATCCAAATTTGCTGTCTGAATTAAATTGTAGTACCTAAGTGATTGTTACAAGAAAGAAAAGCAAGAAAGAAAGATCAGCTTCATCCCAATCTATTGATTGAATAATCAATTGCTCAACAATTAATTAGCAATGGTAGATTATGAATCAAATCAAAACCTAAAAAATATCTCATTATTTTAATAATAAAGATTAGGTCAAATTATAACCTGTATTTTTACTTAAAATTATCACTTTTTTGGCAATCACTTAAAGTAACTTAAAGAGAAAAACTGCCCCATTGGAAGTGTAATTCAAAACTTCCAGACTTGGGTTATCAATTGAAGACAAGGCTGGCCCAAGTTTGAATTTTAAAAATTGAACAACTTCAAAACCCAATTTTCATAATGTAACAATCATTTCATCTTGATTGTTACAATCTGACTCAAATTTGGATTTTCTGAATCTGAGTCAAATCGTTTTAAAAATGTTTTTTGCTCATTAGTTTTTAAGCGCTAAGTTGTGCCTTGCCCAAGTTTTAGATTAGGCTTGTGCTAGCCTAATCAATGACTTGGGTGAGGCCCCTGAAGGGCAGCCTCTATAAGGCATGCCTGCCAAAAACCAAAGTTCACTTCAGAATAATTCACCCTAGCTTTCTCTTACTGAGTATTATTGTCAGTTGCTCCCCAGATGATCTCTGGTCAATGGGCCCTTTCAATCTCCAGAATAAAAACAAAGGTTGTTTTGGGGTTAGCTTACCTTGCTGACCTTTGATCTTTTCAGTATCCATTTCAAGGAGCTTTTTATGTGGTTGGGCCAGACCAACCACTATTCAACCCTTGCACAGCCAACTTGTAGTAGGCAATGTTTGGCGCTTTCAGTGCCCCAAACCTCTCCTACTCAGTTAGACTACTTTGGTTGCTTGTCAATACACCAAAGAATTATTTATTTTATGGAAGTTGAAACTGGGAAATAGTGGTCCATTACATTATTATGAAGGCAAATGTGCGCTGCACGCCTCTGATCCCCAGTTTGGATGACCTCAGTGGTCACTTGGTCCCAGTTGTCGAGGAACTAGCACTGGTGGGAGCCATTGACTGATGGGCAACCCTGTATCCAAAGTGACTGTCAGTTGAAAATCCCAATGGGCCTCTCGCTCACCAGGAATTTGGTTGGCACCAAGGGGACCTGTCCCAGCAGGGCTCCCTCACCCACAGATGGTTCACCTGGAAAGGGGATGGCCATCCAGCTACACTGTACCATGCGCCCTTTCATACTTCTGTTGGAGAAAGTTCCTTCCTGGTCAGGATGGGAAGGCCATCGCCAACAGGAGCCTGGAGAGGGTGTGCAACACATCCAAGTGCTGGGCGTGCATCCTCAGGATGGGGCCATTAACTAAACTGAACCATGCTCCCCTCTTGTGCTTCTTTTGGTGAAAGCGCCTTCCTGGTCAGAATGGGAAGACCATCGCCAATGGGAGCCTTAGAGGGGGCGCAACACAGCCATGTTCTGGGCGTGCATCCTCATGCTGGGTGAGCTTATTCTGGCAGCCCAGTCCTGATTCACCCCTGGCATTTGCATTTTCCCCAAGGGGCCCAGAGTTTATATGGGCTAATTTTCCTGGGGCTCAAGGTAAATTGGCCCAGGAAGCCTTCATCGTGGCGGCCTTCCACTGTGGCCCCTCTTTGGGGATGTGCTCTTCTCTAGCAGGGTATAATGTAGTGTTTGAATTCATCTCAATTGTTATACTCTGACTCAGATTCAAAATTTTCTGAATATGAGTCAAATCATCTTAAACATGTTTTTAGCTTAGTCGTTTTAAGCGCTGGGTTGTGCTCACCTGAGTTGTAGCTTAGGCTTGTGCGAGCATAATCAATGACTTTGGTGAGGCCCCTGAGGGGCGGCCTTTATAAGGCATGCCTGTCAATTCGAAAGTTCACTTTGGAATGATTTACCCTAGCTTTTCCTTCCTGGGGAGCATTATCAGTTGCTCCCCAGATGAGCTCTGATCAGCGGGACCTTTTTTCCAGAATAAATGTAAAGGTTGTTTTGGGGATACCATACCTTGCTTACCTGTTGGTCTTTTTTAGTATGTATTTTGAGGAGCTTTTGCGTGGTTGGGTCATACCAACCAAAATTCAACCCTTGCACAACCAACTTGTAGTAGACAATGTTTGGCGCTGTCAGTGCCCCAAACCTTTTCTACTCAATAGGGCTGCTTTGGTTGCTTAATGGTTCACCAAAGAATTATTTATTTTATGGCGGTCAGAAACTGGGGTTTTTTTGGTCCATTAAGCCTAACTGCTGAACCAAACCATTTTCATTTAAAAAGTAATTCTTTCATTTTAATGCCACTGCCATAATACATGGCTGGGCATCTTGCACTTACCCTGAACAAACCTGAGCATATCTGACCTGCACCCAGATTTGGTCCAAAGTGTGCTTTAAGTTAGAGAGGTCCTGTAACTTGACCTTATTTTACTCTTGACACCCAGCCTTGTCATGGCAGTTGGTCCCCTCAATAAATTTATGTAAACATGACATGAACCTACCAGGACTTGTGCAGCTTTAACTTCAAACATGAGGTTGTAAAGGGAGCACTTAATTTCTCTCAAAATTTTTCAAGTCACAATCCCTCACATTGCCCAGCGGATTCAGATGAGGCGATTCTTGTCACGGTTCCCCCACTCAAATCTGCCATGGTTCCTCTCATGGTTTTTTTGGCAGATTTTCCTTTTAGAATCGTCCTTTATTTTGCAGGTATTAACAGCGCAAATGGCATGTGCAGAAGGAGTATACCTTATGGAGCATCTATCCCTCTCAACTTCAAAGCATTCCTTTACTCTCTGGCTGAGGGGCTTGTCCAGTTTAGGTCGCAGGTGTGGGTCCCTCCCTTCTCCAAACCAAAGTATTCCAGGCTCACCACAATAAGCCTTCAGCTAGTCACTTTGAGAATAAAAATCATTTATTTAGTTAAGCGTACTTATAACTGGGTGGGCTTGTTGAAAAATGTTCCAGCATGAATTGCAGACTGTGTAACTTGTGTGGGCCAAATCAGACCAGTTTGGTAGAAATGGTCTCGTACACCCCTTGCAGCAGGCAGAGGGGCCATGGACATCAGTTATGGAATTTATTGTTGATCTACCCAGCTCCAAGAGGTTTACAATGGTTATAGTGGTTGTAGACCGCTTTACTAAATTCTCCTTGTTTATCACATGCTCTTCTTCCAATACTTCCAAATATATTTCCCGCCTGTTTGTGTGTCATGTGTTTTTGATGTTCTGGGCTCCTTCAGGAACTATCAGGGACTGCGGGACCTAATTTACAGCACAGTTTCGAAATGAGATCTTGGCAATCTTAAAGATTACGCTTATCACTCCACTGGGTATCATCAACAATCAGATGGGAAAACTGAACAGGTCAATCAAATCTTGGAACAGTATCTGCGGTGCTATGCTGCAGTCGCTCAGGATACCTGGGCTGATGACCATCCCTCACTCAGTTTGCATATAATAATGGTACGCATGCATCTACTGGCTTTCCCCCATACAAAGCAACCTTAAGGTATAGCCCTTCATTTTTGGTTGGTCCATGCTTTTGCCCAGAGGTACCGGCTGCAGCTGACCATGCTCAGCACATTTGGTCCACGCAGTCCGTGGTTTGGGAGCATTTAACTAAATCCATAAGTGATCAAAAATGGTTTGCAGATTGGAAGTGGCTCCTGGTGAATGAAATAAAGTTGGGATTATAATCATGCTTGAAGTGTGCCACTTGTGGATGCAGGTGCCCTTGTGCAAGTAGCAAGTAAACTCTTAGGTCCCTGTTGATTCTCAGCTTAAAGGCTTGATTCTTCCAAGTCAGATTGCACAGGGTATTAGCCACTGATCAACCAACTTGGACGATATGAAGGTTGCTGACTTTAATAATACTCAATAAACTATATATGGATCTATCAACACTTATTTTGATCTTTATTATTTAATAATAATTGCTGAATTATCTGCAACCACCTAATCATGGAAAGAAGACCTCCTTATCAATACTCCATGTGACTCTTTATATCTCAGTTCCCCAATCTAGATGCATCCTTGGTTTGTTAGTATTCTATTCGTCTTTCCTTTTCTAGAAGCTCTCATTTATATCGAATCTTGGTGTAATTCCCCTCAATTTGCTAAACGGTCGACATCTCAATCAATTATTATCCATATACCTTTTCCATCAATCTCAAGACTTTTCTTGATTCTCCCTCTGATCCTCTGGTATGGGTAGCATATTGTCCAGTTATATCAACTTCCTGACATTACCCCCTCTTTGACTGGATGATAGGCTCTTACTGTTTATATGCTTGAAGAAACTTTGTGTAACTCAGTTGATAATCTGACCCCCCTGCAGGTTCCTTAATAGTGTAGACATCTATGCCAGTCTTCTCGATTATCTCAAACAGCCCAGCCCAGAAGTTGGAGAGATTGTTTTTCCGCCCAAATATGTGCTGGTCATGGAATAAGACATTGTCTCCTAGAGTAAACAGCGGAAGTCCACTCCATCTCTTCTGATCAGCTGCCTGATCGTGAACCTTCTTAGCCAAACTGGTAGAGTAGGCTTCTTTTTGCAGCTTGATCAATGTATCCATAAGAGTCTTCAAATATTGCTGAGGGTCCACACCACCTGTTTCCTCTACACACAAGTAAAGCAAGTCAGGAAGAACCAGATGACAACCATACAGCAGTTGGAAAGGGCTCTTACCAGTAAATGAATATTAGCTGATATTATACGTGAACACAGCTGTAGGTAGAAGGGCACTTTATTCTGAGGGTCAATCCTTTACCAATTTATGGAGTAAGTTTTCTAGGGTTCCGTTGACCCTCTCCACCATTCCATTTGATTCCAAATAATGAAGGTGGTCAAAATTCGCAGATTGCCATCAACTCATTCAACTTTAGCAAGATGTGCAAAGTGAAAGTGGTTCCGTTGTCCATTATAATGAACTGCAGGCAGCTGTGTCACTGTATAACACACTCCATAATAAACTTGGTGGTGGTGACCGCGCTCAAGTCATTAATGGTCCTGGCCTCCACCCATCGATTCAAATGACCAATGGTGACAATTATATACTTGGATCTATTGGTGCTATTTGGCAGAGGTCCCACTACACCAATGGAAATGGTGTGCCAGGCGAACTGGGGTTTAACCAGCTGGTATGTGGTTTTCTTATGGAAAGGCTTTTCCACTTGACACTGATGGCAAAAACTAACCATTTCCAATATGTAATAATGCATGTTTTCCCCGGTAGTAATGGGGTTACAAAAACTCCAGCGTTTTCCGCAATCCTCCATGTCCTACAGCCCAATGAGCATCCATAATAATCGCAGGCCTAGCCAAAGGTATAGGGAAACTCAGCGTCAAGTCTCCATAATGCTTATATAGTTCCCCCTTATGTAGAAAAGTATCCTCCCTGAGCCCAACTAATACCTTGATCACCTGCGGCGGCTCATTTAGTATTTGCTCACCGCCATCTTCTCATACATTATGTTGGCTAAAACCGCCGTGGTAGTGACCATTGGCATCCAGGAAAGACAATCCGCATTTTGATGTTTTGCTCCCAGATAGTGTATAATCTCAAAATCTTATGCCTGGAGCTTCAGCGCCCAACGTGTGAGCCGTCCATCCAGTTCATGAAGATTTTGCAGCCAGCTCAAGGAAGAGTGGTCCACATCTCCTTGGAATCTTACCCCATGTAGATATACCCAAACCTGTTTGTAAGTGTAGATAACCGCTAAACACTCCCGCTTGGTATTGGTGTAGTTTCGTTCGTGATAGTTCAAGCTTTGTCTACAAATGCAACGGGATGTTCCATGCCGTCATCGTCCTTCTGGGATATACTTCCCCTATAGCAGAGAGGGATGTGTCCATTTGTACTATGAATTGTTTGTCAAAGTTGGGATATTGCAAAATGGGTGCGCTTGCTGATGCGGTTTGCAACACATTGAAAGTATTCTGGCATTGTTCCATCCAATTCAAAAAAGCATTTTTCTTTAATAATCGAAAAGTGGGTCCCCAAAGCAACTGAAATTGGGAATAAACTGTCGGTAGTACCTGACCATCCCCAGAAACACTTAAATATCCCGCTTATTACCTGGGTGAGTCATCTTGCTTTATCGCTTCCACCTTAGCTGGCTGTGGTTTAAGCCCATTTGAATCCATGACGAACCTGAGGTATTCTAATTGTTCTATAAAGAAATGGCACTTCAAAGGCTTAACTTCTAGTACTAAAAAAAAGGCTTAATTTTGATATTAGCAGCAGCGAGGCGCTGAAACACTTGTTCCAAGTGGGCAAGGTGCTCTGTAAACATCTGTGATAACACATTGATATCATCAAGGTAAACTAAGACACAGGACAGCTTCAAATCATCTAAAATCATATCCATGGCATGCTGGAACGTAGTGGGGCGTTGCACAACCCTTGTGGCATGTGAGTTGGCTGGAATAACCCTCTCAAAGTGATGATAGCGCATTTCTCCTGTTCTGCTGATGGCAAATTGATCTGCCAGTACCCCAAGATCAGATCCATGGCGGAAAAATAATTCGCCCCACCCAATCATTCTAATACATCATCAATCCGCAGAAGAGGGTAGGAATTCTTTTTTGTTACATTATTGAGTTTGCAATAGTCAACAACCACTTAATTTAAGCCATCTTTTTCTTTACAATGAGCACAGGTGATGCCCATGGACTGTTTGATGGCTCTATCATCCCTTGCATGATAAGTTTATCCACCTCATTGGAGACAACCTCTTCTGCCACTTTTGATCATCGAATAGGTTGCAATTTAATGGGAGGGTGATCCCCCATATCTATCCAATGTACCACCCCTTGAGCGCACCCCATAATGATTGTCATGTGCAAAAATATCTCAATACTTTTCAAATAACGCCATGGCCTTATCTTTCTGTTTCACCAATAATCCAGTAAGTGCTTCCTGCAGAACCACTGTCAATACGCTGAATGATGAACTTGTTGGTAGTCCAAGATCCTCCCATGAGCCAAAATCATGAATACAGCGAACTTTTTCTATAGGAACTAAGTGTAGGTAAGCCACCACTTGGTGCCATTGGATCATTATTGTCTCCTTCTGTAAATTCTCTAGCAGCACCCTCACCTCTCCATTCCCAGGGAGCAGTAGCCCTAAAATCATATGTGGTTCAAGCCATGAGTGCTGGTGAGAAGCCATAATTTCCCCATAAAGCCCTTTAGAGACATTGATTTCAAGCTCAGTCCCTGCTATGCACTGGTGTCCAGATGGTAGGCTCAAAGCACTTGCTTCCTGAAGCAGGAATACCTTTGTACTCATAAATCTGGTTAGGGATGTCCCTGGTTCGCTGATTCATTTTTCAATAACAAACAGGAATCACTCCATCGCTGTATGCTAGATTAATTTGACTTGAGAGGAACAGATCCATTGGGATTCCACAAGAGGTAAAATAAATGGGGATCCGTTATCCTAAAGTATTAAGAGTTTCCTCCGCCATATTTATCACAACACCAAATTTCCTCATAAATTCCTTGCCGATTAACATGTCATAGTTGTTATTTGGAAGAACCACCACTGGTGCAGAAGCCCAGATTGACCCAAATTGTAAAGGCAACGCGCTATATGCTCCTTCAGACACAGTGCTATGCATCCCTGTGGTCCCGTATACTACTTGATGGTCCACATCCAGTTTCAACAGAAGCTTAGCCACCAACCTGGTAGAGTTATGTTCACAGGGGCTCCCATGTCTATGATAGCGCAGATTTTTGTGTTTTGAACGAAAATGTCACAGTAAGTGCATTCCAAGTAAGAAGAACCATCAGTGTTTATTACATGTACGTCCAAGGGCTTTGTGTTACTCAAAAAGGAGGAAATTCCCTTGCTGACCTGAGGATACTCACTAGAGATTTTCTCCACCAGAATGGCTACATTAACCCCTACTAAAGAGGCAACGTCCGTCAAGGGATCCGCGTTGCTTGTGCCAGTTTGTTCCAGGATCTGCCACGCATATGGCTTCTGCACGTCCTGGCGGAACTCAGGGCTTGGGGGTGATTTTTACTCTCTGAAACGGAAGCAGGGGTATCTAATGGAAGCTGTTGATATAACAAATCATCCAATTGAGTTCTGAATCCTACCCAAAGAGATGCTTGGGAATCATTAGGGACAAGTGAATTGGACTTAGTGGAGGTAGAGCGTCCCATCTCTATTCTGCTTGAGCTTTTCCCTGCTCAATTTTCTCAGTTGGCAATGCATATACTTGTGGTTTGCTAGGGCAATTGCCCGCATAATGCTCTCTTCATCCGCACTGGAAGCAAGTATTCATAAAAGGTTCATCTATATAGCTTGCAGTGGAAGGATCAGTTTGAAAATTGATGGTATGGTTCCAGGGTCATGGATGAACTGGCGGATCATACATAGGCCAAAAAGGGTCCGCTGATTTGTATGATGGACAAATACATTCCAGCAGTTAATAGCTCATTTGCTGCAGCCCATATCCTGAAGAGTTTGGTGTGGAGACAGAAGAGGTTTTTCAGGCTACATTAGGGGCGCTGATTGTGGTGGAGAGTCGTCATAAGGTGTTCATGATTCAAATAAGTCCTGCATCTCCATCCAAAATGTGAGACATAGCGTTATGTAGTTCCTGATATGGTTTGATGGCCGCTGTCATTGCTATACCAACATCCTCAGCAGATAAAATGTTAGCTCTGAGTAGTACATGTGCTTCCGCTGAGAAACATTCAGCAAATTCTAACAGGGTCTTGTTTTGGTGAAACTGTATAGTCAGGAAGTCAGCCTTCCATTGGGCCATCTTGGTCATGTCCCCAAACATCCGGATAACAATCACTTTAACTTCTTCATAAGATACAGAGCTATTTGGAAGGTAGCAGGTAAATTGATCAGCGCTTTCCACATCTAGAGCTGACAGCGGCAGCTTCACTTTCCATTGATCAGAAGCCCCCTCCATGGTGAATTCTAATTGCTTAAAGTAACCATGTAGATTCCCATCATGACTGAAAAGAGGTAATTTTTGATAAAAACAGCTTCGCCTTGCTCCAAGCTCCTGCCGCAAGGAGCAGGCAAATTGATTCTGGAGCAACTAAGGGAACCACCCCCTTGTGAACTATCATATGGTCAGCTGGATGGACTCAAATCTGTCAAAATGGACTCAGAAGAAGTAGTGTTGTGCGGGGGGTCCATCAAAACACCCAAGGGATATTCATTAGCTGATCCATAGCATTCTTCCCCCAAATCACAACTAACTGCACCACTCCCCCAGCTCCGGCATGCTCTGCAAAATGTTCAGTGATTAACTGCTCCGTTTTTACTGAATAGCATCTACACTGTCCATCCTGGAATTCCTGTTACAGTGTCTCATACTGATATTGAAACTCCTGACGGAAATTTTCACT
Source organism: Massospora cicadina (assembly GCA_022478985.1). Lineage (NCBI taxonomy): Eukaryota > Fungi > Entomophthoromycota > Entomophthoromycetes > Entomophthorales > Entomophthoraceae > Massospora > Massospora cicadina. The sequence continues at coordinate 23,205 of JAKSZP010013421.1, forward strand.
CAACATTCAGTTTCTGCTCCACTTCTTGTAGTTGCAAGAGAGGACATCTTAAATTATGCTCTTCATTTGTGCATGCTGCAGGCTAGTGTTACCCACTTGTTAATTAGCGTCATTTACTTTGGATAAGGAGGGCAGCTTGTTCCTGTAAAAATTCCTTGTTGGCCCGTCAAAGGGTATCAAGCCAAACTTGCATGTCCGCATACTCTCTTGTCTCACTGATTGGAAGATGGAAAGCTCGACGGCACTTGGCCTGACTAACAACTTCCAGTTGTGTAACCTAACAGATTAGCTGGAGATATTTGGGGATGTCGACCAAAGGATAAGTGCATTATCTATCATTTGCTGACTACTCCATTTGCTACCAAGTTGGGCTAATTCAGCTGATAGGGAATCAACTTGATCCGCCACTTGCTGTTCCATCAGTGTCATTTTTCCTTAAGCTGAGCAATAATGGCTTCAAGCGCTTCTGCCCATTCTGCTAGATCAATCATAAAGCGCTTGGTATTGTTTCCCAATATTTTTACATCCTAAATCCATTCCACTGATAGGCCTTGCTGATTCATAAGTTCTCTTATTACCTGGGGTAACTCTAGATTTAACTGTGGTACCAAAATGTCAAATCGATGGTGGACGTCCCTGACATGATGGTCCATCTGTACCAGCGCCCCTGTACCTCCAAAAAAGAGTGACCGATGCATTTGAGCAGGAGGCAAGCATAATTTTGCTGTTCTCAAGCAAAGTGCATTACATCTCTGTTCTCTATATCGTGGCGAGCCAGCACATGCAATAGCTGATGAATAGATAGTTGACATAAGCGACTAGTTACTCCTCAACTCCGTGGGTACCAAGGGGCTAGCCAACCCCATTGTAGCTGCGTCCAGATAGGACATGTACAGGGAGTAGCGATTTTCTTGGTCTCGTTGGTTAAAAACAAACTCAAGGCATACTCCCCGCATCATCTTCATATAGTTGATACCCACACAAAGCCACTCCATAATATCCCGCAGCTGCTGAGGAGTCACATTTGTGGAGCGTCCTTGTTGGTTGGCCATCAGCTCAGGGCAGTTTTCTAATTGCAGATTGATAATAACTTCATCATCACCAGTCCAGTTACAGTAAATACTACTGTTTTGTTGTTAGGTGCCTCCCATGCTTCTTCATCATAATTCACATGGAATCTGATCAAAATTTGTCAAAACAAATGAGGGTTCATCATTGTACCCTAGCATCAAAGAACTAAAGTTGACCAGTGGCCCTCTGTAGTGAGCACCACTGTTGATTCTTGGCGTAAAGGCTTGATTCTGCCAAGTTGGTTTGCACAGGGTATTATCCACTGAGCAACCAAATTGGATGATATGAAGAATGCCAACTTTATTAAAACTCAATAAGCTATATAGAAAGCAATTGCCCCTTTATTAGACCTACATTATTTTATTCTAATTGCAGACTTATCTGAAACCACCTAATCATGGGAAAAGACCTCCTCTTCAATCCTCCGTATGACTCTTTATATCACTGTTCCCCAAGCCAAATGCATCCTCAGTTTGGTAGTCTTCTATTCGTGTTCCCTTTTCTAGAAGCTCTCATTTATATTTATCTCATCATAATTTCCCTCAATTCACTAAATGGTTGTCATTTCAATCGATTATTATCCTTTACCTTTTCAATCAATCTCAAGACTCATCTTGATTCAACCTCTGATCAGCCAGTATGGGTAGCATATTGTCCAGTCATACCAACTTCCCAACAGTTCCCATTTGGTGGGAGAAGACTAGGAAAAGGCTTCTTCCATTTGAAATTGCTGCCCACTGGAAGCAACATCCAGTCTTCCATGTCTCTCAGTTGTCCCTGTTCAAGGGGAGATCCCACAGGAGCCAGAGATTATTGTGATTGAGGGCGTGGTGGAAGCTGAAGTTGAGGGCATCCTGGCTTCCAAAAGATCACGCCATTCAGTTCAATAATTTGTCACGTGAAAAGGCTATCTGCCTATTAGAATAGCTGGTTGGCACATAGGACTGTGCCATTAGCTCAGAGCACATTAAGGCTTTCCATGCTACCCATCCAGATGCTCCCTGACCTCCATAAAAATCGCTATGATAATGGTGATCAAGTTGCCCTAGACCCATAAAGATGTGGCCCTTTTTTCAAATCCTGGTGATGGTTCTCCCCTTTGGGAAAAGGGAAGGATAGTGTTGTCTGGGGGAGTGCCCCCTCCACTTGGACCAGATGACGTTCCCTTTCCCAAGAAAAAAGGGTCCAAGGAGGCAGGTTGCCTTTCTTGTCTCCAAGATCAACCTCACTCATGTGGTGTGTTATAGTTTTGGGCGGTGTTGTTGGATCCCCTCTGTAAGGGTCACATAGGTCAAACCCAATGAACAACAGACAGATGATATGGGGATCATAGGTCCTCCAAACACTTTGGAAAATCTTAAAGTAGGAAAAACTGCCCTGACAACACTTTTATTTAATTTGATATATACAGCATCCTTTCGCTGTTCCGCTCTCTTTGAACTATTACCAACCAACTTCTTTCAATTGCCATCCCATAGATATATCAGGGACTTTAGACGCTACCATTCTCATAGCTTAGACTATTTTATTCTGCCAATTCTCATTGGTTGCAGCTGGTATTCTTCAATTATCTATCGCCCTAATTTGAGGCGATCTAAATTATATTTGTCGAATGTCAACATTGACTTATCGCCTTATTTGTAAGTGATCCAATAATAACTGTTATATCTTAAAGTCTAATCTCAAGGCGCTTGATTACTCATAAATATCATCTTAGTCAGTGGATTCTCGCCATTATGTCATAGCTCTTCAGGGCCTATCATCAAATCATATCAGAATCTTGACATTAACCCTCCCCCTTTGACTGGATGACAAGTCTCCTATTGTTTATACACCCGGAGAAACTTCACATGTACACAATAATTCAACCACTTTCTAGGTCTTTGATGTTGTATGAGTAGACACCAGTTTTCTCAATTATTTTGAATGGACCAACTCAGATGTTGGCCAGCTTGTGTTTCCACCAAAACCCGTGCTAGTCATAGAACAAAACCATCTCGCCTTCTTGGAACTAATCCAACCCACTATTCTATACTTGATTGGTGGCCTAATTCTTAATATTCTTGGCCAAGATGACCAAATACACTTCCATTTGCAACTTGATCAACGTTTTAGTTAAATTAGTCAAATAACAGTGGGGATTCATTCCACCAATATTTTCTATACACGAGTAAAGCAATGCTGGAAGAGCGGGGTCTCATCCATATAACAGTTGAAAAGGGCTCTTTCCTGTGGAAGATTGATATCTGATATTGTAAGCAAAGATGGCGGTAGGCAGGAGGGAACTCCAATAAGAGGGTCTATCAGTTACCAGCTTCCAAAGGATGTTCACCAGGGTTCCATTAACCCATTTGAACATTTCGTTGGACTCTGGGTAATATGGGGTTGGTAGAACCCCAAAGATGCCCACAAGCTCGTTCAATTTGGGAAGGATGTGTGAGGTGAAGTTGGTTCTGTTATCAGTAAGAATGAACTGATGGCAGCCATGTCGCTGGATAATACATTCTATTATGAATGTAGCCACTGCGACCTCCCCCAAATCATGTATTGCCTTTGCCTCAACCCACATGGTCAAGTGGTCAATTTCCACCAGAATATATTTGGACTGATTAGCTCCCATTTGCAGAGGGCCAACGACATCAATAGAAACTGTATGCCAATTAAATGTGGTTTCACTAACCAGTAGGACGTCTTCTGTCAGAATGGCTTTTTCACTTGGCACTAATGGCAGCAGGATATTGTTTCCAGCACGTCGAAGTTCATGATTTCTCAATAATAGTGAGGTCACAAAAATTTTAATGTCTTGTACATGCCACCATGTCCAACTTCCCTATGTGCGCTCATGATAATGGTAGGCTGTGCTGAGGGTCGTGGGAATTTCACTGTCAAATTGCTGATCCACTTGTACAACTCACCATTCTTATGGAAGGTATTGGATCGCATTTCCTTCAACGCCTTCATAACTTGTGGCGGTCCATCATTATATTTTCTGCTGAGAATCTTTCCATACATTATGTCACTCAGATCTTCCATAATTGTTGGTAGCCTTGACAATTAATCAGCGTTCTAGTGTTTTGCTCCCAGTTAGTGAAGGATCTCAAAGTCAAAAGCCTGCAGTTTGAGGGCCCATTGGGCTAGACGCCCTTCTGGCTCCTTGTAGTACTGCAACCAGCGTAATGAAGCATGATCATTTATGACTTTAAACTTCACTCCCTGCTGATATACTCTAGTTTGCTTATATGCATAGATCACTGCTAGGCACTCCTGTTCAGTTATGGTATAGTTACGCTCATGGTAATTCAAGCTCCAACTGCAGTATGCAATAGGGTGCTCTTCCCCCTCATTTTTCTTTTGATATAATACCGCCTCCATGGCAGAAAGGGATGCATCCATATGAACAATGAACTCTTTATCAAAATTGGGATAGCGTAACACTGGTTCACTGATCAACGCCATCCAAAGCATATCAAAGGAGCATTGTCACCTTTCCATCCATTTAAACGCAGCATATTTTTTTAATAACTCAAAAAGCGACCCTCCAATACAACTGAAGTTAGGGATGAAGCGCCAGTAGTAGCCAATTATCCCAAAAAAAATTGTATATTGCACTTACTGGTGAGCGTAGTTATCTTTAGGATAGCCTCCACCTTGGTGGGTTGAGGTTTTAGCCCTTTTGCGTCTACTACAAACCCAAGGTACTCCAGCTGGTCCTTAAAGAAGTGGAATCTCCAGGGAATGACGATGATGTTTGCCTCAGCCAACTGGCGGAATACCTCCTCCAAATGGGTAAGGTGCTCAGAAAATGTGCGAGAGAATACAAGATGTCGTTGAGGTAAATGAGGATGCACAACAGTTTCAGGTCACTGTTAATGGTATCCATAGCCAGTTGGAACGTATCCAGGGCGTTACATAGCCCTTGAGGCATATGGGTTGGTTGTAAAAGCCCCTTGGATGTTATTACAGCACACTTCTCCTGTTCTGCCACAGGCAACTCGATTTTCCAGTAATATTATACCAAGTCCATTGCTGAGAAGTTATGAGCTCCCCCTAGCTGATCCAAAGCATCATCAATATGTGGCAAAGGATACTAGTCTTTTATTTGTAATACTATTGAGCTTCTGGTAGTCTATTACTATGAGGCTGGTGCCATCTTTTTTTTTTACAATCAGAACAGGAAAAGCCCATGGACTCTTGAACATTTTGAGCATCCCTAGTTCTAGTAACTTATCAATTTCCTCAGTGACATCTTCCAATGCCCTTGATTGTTGTATTGGCTGAGACCTTATGAGGGTATGATCTCCTGTGTCCAATCAATGGACCACCCTGAGCACACCTAAATCATGGTCATTGACAGCAAAAATCTCCTTATACTTCTAAAATAAAGCTATCGCTTGGTCTTTTTGTTCTTCCAATAGCCCTTATTAAGTTCTTCCACAATACCAATGACATTATTCTGGGTGGCAACTTGACGGTTAGACCAAATTCATCTTAAGAACCAAACTCATGAACCTGAAGGACCACCTCAATTGAGGTCAAGTGTAAATATGCTACTAACTGGTATCAGCAGATTTGCATTGGTTCATTATGAAGATTTGCTAACAAAACCTTGATATCTCCATGCCCTGGAAGTATAATCCCTGGAGCCATATGAGGCTCAAGCCACGTTTGCTGATAGGGCCCAATGACTCCTTGTAAAGATCAGCAGCCACTTCCGCCTCTAACTTGGTGTTCACTAGGACTTGGTGTCTGAAAGGAATAGATATAGGCCCTGCAGCTCGGAGAAATACCCCTTTGTATTTATATATCTTCTGGGGAAGGGGCTGAGTCTTGCTTTTTAGTCGATGATAGCATACTGTAATCACCTCATCACTATATGAAAGGTTTATATGGCCCATGTGCACCAGATCCTTTGGCACTCCACTAGAGGTAAAGTAAATTAGGATCCGCTGCCCCAAAATTTCAAAGGTCTCCTCCATCATATCAATGACAGCCCTAAATTGTCTCAGGAAAGAAGTTCCAATTAGCAGGTCGTAATTATTGTTTGGTAGTACTATCGCTGGGGCTACAATGACATTGGACCTAAACTGCAAAGGTAGCGCACTATATGCTTACTCTGAGATGGTGCTTTCCGCTCCAGTGGTCCCATACATCATTTGATGGTCCATATAAGGTTTTAACGTCAACTTCTTCATCAACTTAGTGAAAACTATGTTGACTGGAGAATCTGTATCTACTATAGCGCAAAATTTATTTTTTGCTACAAAAATATTACAGTGTGTACACTCAGAATAAGAAGAATATTGACTGTTTAGTATGTGGACATATACGGGATCTCTTTTTTATTTGAGAAAACTCATTATCCCCTCACTGACTTTGGGCTATTCTTTAACATTGGCATCTACTGGAAGGGCAACGTTTACTCTTTTCAGAGTTGGCACATCTGCGGCGAAATCCATCTTGTCCAAGGAAGCTTGATTAAGCATTTGCAGGTGTACGGCTTTGGTTGCTCCTGAGGTCCTTCATCTGCTGTGGCCTTGGCTTACACTCATGTCACTACATTCACTCCTCCAATTGGTTGCTGGTATAAAATCCCTTCATAATATTGAGGGACTTCCGTGGGATATACTACTATTGATTAAGTGACATTTAGGGTTGGGATCACGCAGGTAGAGAGTCCCTTCTCTACTCCGCTCCATCTTTTCCCTAGTAGTATTGATCTTGTTGCACGTAGTGACCATGATAGTTAGGGCATCTTTCTGCCAAGTGACCATGGTGACAACATATATAGCAACTAACCCCATAAGAGCTGCGTCCTTGGTTTTCATAAGAGGATCCAGGCCGTAAATTTTGGGGACGTTCAACATAACCAGTGCCAGGTCAGTAAGACAATTTCTGGCGTTTGGCGTAACTAGGTCCAGGTCATTAGTTAGTTTGCTGAAAATTTTTATAAATGACCCTGGGGTGGTAGCTGTAATGTTGAGAATAAATTGGCTGAGGACAAGGCGCGTAATTATAGTAGGGTCAGGGGTGCTAGATGGAGTGTGGTATGTATGAGCGTATTCCCCCAAATAAGAGGTTACAGAAGAGGTGGTATATTTCCATTCCATATTTGGCAGCTGAAAGTTAGGGGATATGCGACGCAAGAACTGTACAATTTTGAGCAGGGAACAACATTATCCAGAAGTGGCAAAATAACATTTTTTAAATTTTTAAAATTATTGCGGGGAAGGCTGACCATGGGATGGAAACTTCTGAATATGACTCAGGAAAGACAAACTTAGTACTAGGGGAGGCACCCCAGAGAAGTGATGCTATCTCTTGTTGCCAGCGGGAACTCCACTTATGGAGAGAGGGAGGGGACGTGTGAAGGGGCCGTAGCCACTATTGAGCACGTGTGGAGGAAGGGGTCTGATTTGATGAACCAGACTGGGAACCAAGAGGAGACCAGCTGTCAGCGACGCGGTGGGAGGTATCCAAACATCCATGCTTGGAAGTGGTCCACCAAATGAGACCGGAATCTGTGGACAGTTTCTGGGAGGGTGGGGGTGGAGCCTGCGATGGCATCTAAGATGATCGTGTGGATGGTCCACATGGCGATTGCAACCACCAGAGCACGGAGGGAGGGTGGAAGGGAGGAGGCCATTTGTAGAGCAAACATATCTCTTGACAGACTGAAGGGATGCGTTTGATCCTGGCCCAGCAGACGTTGAACTTCGCGCCATATCACTTTAGAGGTGGGGCACTTCTCCAGGCGGTGGAACAGCGTTCCATCCTGGCCACACACGACACAGGATGAGTGTAAAGCGTTAGAGCGCTCAGCTGTATGATACACCCGCCTCAGGCAGCGCCACACATGGGAGCGGACTTGAGGCTGCAACAGAGGATGGTGTGCGTATTTCCAGATAGTCTTTTGGGTCTCAGTGGAATAAGGGATGTCCATCATGTCCAGGTAGTCCACCCTGGATAGGACTTGGGGTCGAATGGGGATCACACCATCATGGATGGGTAGCCCCTGTACCTCTTGTGTGAACTGAGGAGAGGGGCGGCCTCTTTGGGTTGTATGTCCACTAATATGAATTCTCCACTCTGCGCTTCGCATGGAGAGTAGGATTCGTTTGTAGTGGGTTTTAGTCCCGTGAGGACCTGTGGCCGATGTGTGTGATGCGAGGTATTTTATCAGGGAGTGGGGGTTTGATGGATTGTTGAGGCCCAAGGCTCGGGAGAAGTTGGAGCGGGCTGCGCGAGACCAGTGTTGGGATGGGAGTGTAGGAGCGGTGACAGCCGCGATCCAGGTGCCCAGGATCTTGGCAGCATGGGCTTTGAAGTCAAGCAGGCCCATGCCACCTTGATGATGAGGGCCAAACATGACCTCTAGCCGTACTGGTGGAGGGCGGCCTGACCAAAGCCATCCTTTCAGCAAGGCATACAGGGATTTGAAGAAGCTTGGGGAGAAGGGGATGGCGTGGGCTCCGAACCAGACTTTGGATAGGAGCATAGAGTTGGGTAGAACAACCCTGCCAGTGAGGGTAGTAGGGTGGGCTCTGAGAGAGGCGATTCGCTTCATCACGTTGTCCAGTATAAGGCCCTCCATTACTGCTGACGCGTATCCACCTGCCTCCATCCACACGCCCAGATGGCGCACCAGTCCTATGGTAGGACGCGGCACGAAGGGGAGCACCAGTGGGGTGGTGTGTGTTGAGTTAGTAAGGCGTGGGCGTGGGCGAGCAGATGGGCTAGGTTGGGAACTAATTGCTGGGGCCCAGCAGTTCTGAAACTGACCAAGGAGGATGATTTCGGTTTTGGAGGCGTTCAGTGTCGCGTTGCTTACCCAGGAATATTCCTGGATGAGGGCTTCAAGCGCGCGTGCATCTTTATTATTAGACACCCCCACCACGCAGTCATCTGCAAATGCCATCATCTTGACTGGGGTTTGGCCTGGCACATGGACCCCAGTGAGTTGGGCATTCACATTTTGCAGTAGTGGGTCAAGGCTGAAGTTGTATAAGAGTGGGCTGAGGGGGTCCCCTTGTCGCAAGCCCCTTTTAAGGCGGACTACTTCCGTTAGGAAGCCTGGGCCACACACGGCCATTGTTGCAGATTCCGTGAGAAGCAACACCCAGTTGATGAAGTGAGTGGGTAGGCGGAATTGATGGAGGCAGGCCCTTAGGTATTCCCAGTTTACTCTATCATAGGCTTTTGTTGGTCCAAGAATACAAGTGCCCCAGATGCTGTGGACTGAAATACATTAGCCACAGAGTGCACGTTATCCCAAATTGACCTTCTGGGGATGAAACCGAATTGTTCTGGGGAGATGGTGGCAGATGCTACAGTCCCTAAATGGTTAGCCATGATTTTTGTTAAAATTTTGGTGTCTGTGTTTGTTAGAGAAATGGAGCGCCAGTTGGCTAAATTAAGCTTATCCTCTTTCTTGTAGAGTCTGACAGTAAAGGCCTCATGTCCTCCTGGTAGGAGGCGTGTTTCCAACAGGCTTTGGTTAAGTAAGGCGAGCAGCAATGAGGATATATATTTGAAATATTTTTTGTAGAACTCATATGGAATGCCATCTGGGCCTGGGCATTTTCGGTTTGGCGCACCACAAATGGCTGTCCATAATTTGTTTGTAGTAATTAAATTCATTATTTCTGGGTATTGGAAAAAGTTGCGGATATGAGCTCAGTTGAGAAATACTGCCACTTTGGCCAGCTGAATTGGTTCAGCTCGGTATAACTCAGAGTAATATTTTTGCATTTTGATTGCCACTTTGGCCAGTGTATCCGCAATGGAATTATCCAATCTTCACACCTGTGTGCAGGCCATGCTCTGGCGTGGTGCAAAAAAATTTTTAAAGAAATATGCGGTGCACTTGCCACCTTTAGTGATGCATGTGGCCCTGTATTGGACACAAACCCAATGTTTGTGTTGCCTTTCGAGTGCATTGAGGTAGGTGGCTGCCTCCACCCACTTCCGGCCCCATGCAGGGCTGTATCCTGTAGCTGGAATGTTGGACTCCAAGTGGGCCAATTCCGCCAGAGCGCATGAGATAACCGCCAATGTGGCTCGTGAGCGTCTGGAGGAGAGATGGCGATAGTGGCGGATGGTGTCCTCTTTGCAAGTTGCCCATGTGGAAATGGGGTCCGCACAAAATGGTGCAACAAACAATTTTGCCAAAGTTGCCTCTTCCACCCACGTGGAAAATCCTGGCGACGTGAGCTTGGGTGGGCAGATTTTGCACCAATGTGGGGCCTTAGCAACTGTGACCAGTAGGTGGTAGGTTATTAAGACCAGTCGGTGGTCAGAGAATTCCATTTTCATAGTTTTGAAGTGGGAGATGTGGGGTTGGAATTTTGCCGGCATTAGAATAAGGTTGATGCGGGTCATGGACCTTAATTGGCCGTTGTGGATGTGGGGACGCATCATGTTTTTGAGCAGCGGGGCATGTTATGGCAGCGTATCCATTAACCCAAGGGTGGCCTTTAGAACGCGTAGTTCTACGTGACCCTTTGGGGCGTGGGGTGAGGGGGGCCACCAGTCCGTTGGTGAAATAGCCAACAGTTCATGTCACCAACTAGGAAAGAATTGGGGGGTAGTGGGAGGGATTTGACCAATGAGAAAAATTCCTGACACTCGTGTGCACCTTTTGGGGCATAGATGTTGACGATTGCGTGCGCTACATCAGCCCACAAGAAGATGATGACAAGCACTCAGCTATTTAGGAATGTTTCTGAGGATGTGAATTTAAAAAATTATTTTTCTGAATTAGCCCCTACAGTGCTTCGACCAAAAGGATAGGGATGGGAGGAGCATTGTTTTCTAAGCTTCCTCAGAACCTCATGGACAGTGGGACTCCTGGATGGCCAGGATATCCATGGGTAAATTGTGTTGTAAAAAACTCAGTTTCCTAGCCCAGGACAAGGAGGCCTTGAGTCTGGCGATATTCAACGTCCCCTAGAGTGAAGGTTTCCCCCATTGCACCTTAGGTGTGAGGGGTGGCCCCCGGGCCCACCAGCCTCTTCTTGGTCCCCATGGGCTTTCACAGCAGCGCGGGTGTTAGCAGCAAAGCTATCAGAGTTTTTGTGGAAAGAGTCGCATTGGCTTTGGCCTTTGCTTTTTGTTTTCCTGACGTCAGACGAATTTTTTGTGGTGTGGATGAGTTTGGTGCACTGTCAAGTGGGTCAAAAAAATTTTCAGTTGGGATAGGTCCCAAGTTGGTTTTGACCGGAGCTTGGGTGCAACGATTGGGTGAGATCAAATCTCCCATCAGATCCTCAGATTGAGTGGCCCACTCAGCATGGGCTTCCCAATCTGATTGGATGATGGATTCCCGATTTGCTTCTGCCGCGAAGGTCTCCATGTCCTCCTGGCGTTGTGAGTGTGGGATAGCGGTGGTGGCCTTGGCCGCTTCCTTGGCTGCGGCCCTATGGGCCTGCTTGGCCTTCTTCTGCTCCTGCGGGGAGATAGGCTTTACCAATAGGTAGCAGCCTTGTGCTCCCCACGGGAAAGCCTCCTTGGTGCTTGCAGTTGGTTCGTAGTGTGCCTCTCTGCTGGCCATAGCTGCCAAGGGGTGCTCTTGGAATGTGACGCCCTCCTTGATGGGGCATGCATGCGCCTTATGGCTGAACGCGTCACAGTGGGTGCAAATGGGGGGCGCGCTGTCCACGGTCACCCAGAATGGGTGGGTGGTATGCCCTGCAATATCAATAAAAGTGGAGTGTGGGATCTGGGTTAGGTCCTTCGCGATCTCCTCAGTTGGGGTCAGAACTGCGATGGCTTTGCCGGTGCACAGGTGTGGCATCAGCATGAATCGTTGCATTTTTAAAGATTGTATTTCGCCATATATGGCGAGACCATCTTTCAGGTGTTGTTCCAAAATGTCACGTTTTACTGTAGTAGGCAAAAAGTCAAACGTGAGGAAAATTTGGTTTGATTTTGTCCATCTGGTGCATTTGGTTTTGATGACCCATTGCCCTTCGGGGAGGTTGACCACTATGCGCACTGCTGCAACCTCGTCTGCTGCTTTTTTGCTTTTGAAACCTAGGTCCAGCCAACCGCGCAACATGGAGTGAGGTGCAACGTACACCACGGTCAGGAAAACTTTGTGTACATCTTCACAAAATTTTTCCCATAAGGCCATTTTTTGGATGTCCAGATACACACAGACTCCAAATTCCACCGACAAAAGTGGCTGGGAGTGTGGCGTGTTGATGTACTGGTTGCATCATGGTTGCTACGCGAGTATCTCTGGGGAAATTATGACCGCCAGTTTTTTAATATTTTTGTCTATTCCGCCAGATTCTCTGGGGCGTTTTCAAATGTTGGAGGCCGCGGGCCTTCCACCTGCTCCTCTTACCTTGCTTGCCCATCTGCTCCCTGACATGGGCGCAGACTAATCTCCTCTGTGAGATTATCAAACTAGATTCAATATTGATTTGAATAGGTTGCAATAGTGATTGCAACGAGAAAGAAAAGTGGCAAAATAACATTTTAAAGCTCATGATATGGCTTCACTGCAGAGGTCATTGCAATACACACGTCAGCTTCCACTAGATATCCTGCCCCAATCAGCACGTGAGCTTCCATCATAAATCGATCAGAAAACTCTGTGAGTGTCTCATTATGGCGGAACCCAATAGTCAGGAATTCCGCCTTTCGCTGCAACATCTTTGAGGTACCTTCAAATAGTAGAAGCACAGTATCCATTACATCTTGTTAGGTAATGGAGCTGCTTGGGAGATAGCAGGTGACTTGATTGCACTCCCAACATCCAAGGCAGATATCAACAGTTTTCTTTATGTCAATAAGATGCACCTTCCACTGCAAACTCAAACCATTTGAAGAAGCCATGGATATTCCCATTTTAATTGAACGGAAGCAGCTTATTGATATTGACCTCCTCATCCCACTCATAGATGATACTTTTTGGGGCATATTGAGGAATAGGTTGATAACCAAAAGCAGTCTCTTGATAAGGAGCTGGCTCAGCGGAGGTTGGGATGTCCGCTGCTTTGGAGGTAGCGGGCCTTCTGCCATGGGTAGTACAGCCATTACTTAAGGGAATTGGTGCTCCAATTCATACCCATATCCAGAGCTACCCTCCTGGGTGTAGTAGCTCCGACTGGCGTCATTCCCTCATCATATTGTTCCCCTCTATATCATTCTTCCCCTTCCCAATGAGGGGTCTGGGAGATACTGGTAAATTTCTGCTTTGCACAGTGAAGTCTTTCAGCAGTGTTATCTAATCAATCAGCGAGTTTCTTATTTTCTTGTCCCAGAATTTTCATTTTACTGAACGTTCTGTCAAGCTGGTGCATAATGACGTTCCATTCTTGAAGAAGTTCATCCTGTTTTTTGAGCATTGCATCTATAGTGAGCTTGAGTTTCTCATATTTAGATGTTGCAGTGCTTCATGAAGATACCCTGGCAAAGCAGGCCTGATGAGACATGGCCGGTGACTGAGATTTTTGTTTGTTAGTGGTTGATCAATGGGCCCCCTGTAGTGAGCACTGTCAGGATCATGGCTTAATACCACGGATCCTTTTTGTTGTTTGAGGGAAAGATGACCTGAAGTCCAAGGGCGTCAGTTAATTACCTGGGTTGCTTCTTTTGGTTGAGAAGTCTTGTTTAATCCAGATATTTATTCTGGTGTTAGGTTCCAAATAAATACAAGTTTCACTTAAATTTTATGAAAAGGGGAGAAAAAGTGTAAGGTTTATTTGCATTATATTAGCTATAGATGGGAAAGCGGTGAGGTGTTTTTGTGGGAAAATCTAAGCTGCCCAAGCCTAGATCTAATAAAGTCAACTAATAAGTAATTTGATAAAAGCACAATTAACCCGGTCAATATGCATTTGCTCGTCTCATAGCTTGGGTTTGAACCCCAATAAAAGGTTGAGCTTTTTGGTCAGTTTGGGATTGATTCCCATTATCTGATGCATCCAAATCAGCCTTTTGGATGGGAATCCTGATAATACACCCTCTAGATCTTGGTGCAGTGGAGAAAAAGGACGGAGAAAGCAGCTATGCACGTGGTTTACAACTATGCCCTGAACAACCTCTACAGTTTAGTATTCATTGCCCTGTCTACATATGACTCAATAAGGACCTGACCAGTTGGTGCCCGGTTTGTGCTTACAACCTCCAGGCCGGTGATGGTAGAATAAGACAAGGTCACCTGGCTGGAAGGTATATAGGGGATCATGCTTATCATTAAACTGAGCAGTTTCTCTACTAGTTGTGGCGGACAGGTTATGGCAGCCATAGCCTGAAGTCTTATGATTTCATCTGCAATACTTCACATAGAAGCTTCAGGTGCTTCAGGAGGAGCTTAGTCAAGTATTGCCTGAACTTTGGAAGGCGGATGGGGATTTCTTCCATACAATGCTTGGAATGACGACATCATTGTAATTCAATGGTAACTAATCTAATAGGCCAGAATTGCACTAAGCAAATATTGGGCCAATGAAGGCGGTCGATCATATCCCTTTTCTGGAAGGTTGCAGTTAGAGTGCCATTTACCCGCTCTACCATTCCATTGGTTGCAGGATGGTAGGGGGTAGAGAATACCTGTGTGGTTCCCATCAAGTTAGCTAAATTTTTACCAGTGTTGAGTGGAAATTTTGTCTGTTATCAGAAAGAATGATTTAGGGCACCTATGCTGGGAGATAATCCTATTATACAAAAAGGTGGCGGTGGCCTTTGCTGAAGTGGTGAGGAGTGATACATCTTTGATCCACTTAGTTAGATGGTCCACGGCTAGTAGGAGGAACAGATGTCCATTGGTGGCTCAAGAAAGGGGTCCCACAACATCAATGCTAATAAAATGGAATGGTTCACAAGGTGGTACCACTGGATGTTGAGAGAAGGGAATAGGTCCAGCTTGGCTTTTACATACCAGACAGGACTCCAATACATCCTTGATAGAAACAAGCATTTTCTCCCAATAACATTGAGTTATAAGCCACTGGTAGGTTTTCTGAATTCCCTCATGGTCAACTTGCTGATGTCCCTATAATATGACATCAGTTTGAGCCAATGGTCTTACATTAGGCACCCATTGTTTAGACACAAGTTTTCACAATTGTCCATTATTGACTTAAAGATTTGGCAATCGATTTGCTAATTCTTTTTGGAGGGTTGGGGATTCATCCTTCCATAATTGTGGTTGGGTTAGAAGGTTGTAGAGTCAATCCTATTCAGGGTCAGTTGTAGTTAAGATAAAAAGCTGAGATAGGCAATCTGCATTTTGATGGATTGGCCCTGGTCAGTGGATAATGGAATTGTCATAATTTTGAAGTTTTAACCCCCACCAGGTTAATCTCCCATCAGGGTCCTTCATTTGCTGTAGCCAACGTAAGAAAGCATGATCTTTTACAATGTTAAAATGCTTCCCATATAAATAAGGTCAGAAATTCTTAATGGCCAGTAGGACCGCCAAGCATTCACGTTCTGTAATGCTATAATTACATTCAGCTTTAGATAAGGTCTTGTTGTATTAGGCGATGGAATGGTCCACTAAGTTTCAACATTATGAGATAGTATGGCTCTGATGGCAATATTGCTAGCATCAGTGAAGAGGAGGAAGGGTTTATCAAAATTCAGATGAATAAGTACTGGAGAGTGGGAAAGAGAGACGCATACCAGGTCGAAGTCCAGCTATTGCTCTTCTTTCCACTAAAAGGTATTCCTTTCTTCAGTAGATACACCAAAGTCTCGGAGGTGTCTGCAAAATAAGGATAAATTTGTGACAATAGCCTACCATTTCTAGGAAAACTTGTACATATTGTAGGGATTTAGGGGGGTCATCTTAGCAATAGCCAAGACCTTATCATCCATCAGGGATATTCCGGCTTTACTTATTTTATGACTCAAAAAGTCCATCTCACTATGGAAGAAAGAGAATTTTGATGGCTTTAGTTTTAATGACAATTGCCGTAACCTCTGAAAGTCTTGCCTAAGGTGATCTAGATGTTCAGTAAAGGTTCTCAAAAAATGGTAATATCATCAAGATAAACTAGTATGCAGGAGCGTTTTAGATCGCCTAGTAGTCCGTTTATAGCGCGTTGTAAGGTAGCAGGGGCGTTGAATAACCCCTGAGACATTTGAGTGGGCTCAAATAGTCCTTTACTGGTAATGAGAGCGCATTTTTCCCAACCTTCTGGTGAAAAATCTACTTTCCAGTATCCACTGGCGAGATCTATAGCTGCAAAATAGTGAGACCCCAACATTAAGCATAAAGAGTCGTCTATACACATTAAGGGGTAGCTATCTTTGTGAGTGATAGAGTTGAGGCGGCGATAATCCATAACAACCTGGTGACCACCATCTTTTTCCCAAATTAATAAGAGTGTGGAAGCCATGAGCTTTTGGAATGCACAAGTAACCCAGCCTCAAACAGTTTCTGTAGCTCTAAAGCCACTTGAGCTTCCTCCACTTTGGATTTTTGATATGGTCAGTATTTAAATGGAGGGTGGTATGCAGTTTCAATTTTATGAATTACCATGTACTTTTTTTCATAGTCACTTGGTTCCAAGGAAAAGATATTGCCATAAACCTCGAGGAGGTTTTTGACACCCTGGCGTTTGTTTGGAGTAAGATTATCTCCAATTCTACTGTTAATCAAAGCTATGGTGGGAGGGGGATCAAATCCTAAATCCTGTAACGGCCAAACCAATTTACATTGGCAATATTACTAATGGGGCATAGTTTTACATAAGCAATAGGGGCATGCTGAGGGACCTGGAGATTTTTAGTGGTTAAATTCCCTAATAAAGTAGAGATAAATTCCCGTAGACAAGATTCAAAATCCCTGGGAAGGTCAACGCTTCCTTGATGGAAGGGTTTGGGTGTCCACCAAGCTCCAAAATTTGATCAGGAGGGGTAATAATCCAAATCCCCTTATCCACAATAACTTGTGAGCCTGAGGGTAATGTAATAGAATGAGGGGAATACAGAGGGATCCCCTCTTTTGCTTCCACAGCCTCTGGGGTAACTTGATTTTTTCCACTATGTTTTGTACTCAATTTTGGAGATGGATGATGGGTTATCAATGAAACACGTTTGCTTTTTATGGGCTCATTTACTTTTTGGGGAGTTCAATTATTTTTTTAGTACTAGATGGTCCCGGGGAGTTCAATTATTAATGGAATCCAATACTCTATTAAGGAAAGGTATTTTTCCTTATGGTTGATGAAGAAGTTAAACTCCCACATCAGCTGGACCCCTATAAGCAACTCATAGTTATTGTTTTCTAGTGCAACGGCAGGGGCAGTAATTAATAACTTCCCAAAACGAAGGGGTAAAGCATAATAGGCTTCTATTGCCTTAGTAGACTGACTACCTGCCATCGCATATTCAGCTTCATGAATTAAGTCTGGAGCTATCTTTATCTTTTGGGTAAATCATGAGGAAATAACGTTAATTGAGGACCAGTGTCAATTATTGCCAGGACTTTAATCATGTGGACTACTACTTCATCTTAAACAACCAAAGACCCAAATTAGGAGCTAACAGCTAGTAGGAGTCATTAGGGATTTGCAATGAAGCAAGCGGAGGGTTCTGCTGTGGCTAATATTGGGGTTGATCAATGAATTTAAAAGTATTATCTGTCAAGGCTTATCTTTCTATAGAAGAGCTGACCACCAAAATTTGTTTGGGTAACTGACCAACATAGAAGTAAGAAAGCTGTAGGTTTTTAATTCCTTGAATAAACAGAGGGACTTCAGCTTCTGCCGGGGCAGCTAGTACAAAACAATCAGAAGTACTAGAGATAAAGCTAGATCTAGAATAAGGGACTTGAGGCACTTGTTTTCCATCAGCATAGGGAGCCTCTTGCCCTATACTGACTGATCTTTTACCAACTTACATTGAAGTATGTGGAAGTCAGCTACAGTGTGGTTATTTCTTCTGCAATGAGTGCAGTATAATTCAGGTGTAGGAAATTTTGGGGGTTTAACGGCCAATACTTGGGACTGGGGCTTATTGTTGTTAAAACGAGGTGTCCTGATGGGTTTATGTATTTTAAATTTATTGCGGGGAAGGCTGACCAGGAGACGGACACTTCCAATAAGACACCATAGAAAAAAAACTTATGCAAGAGGAGGGCACCCCAGAGAGGCTAACGCTATCTCCTGTTGCCAGTGGGAACGCCAAGACTGGGAGGGGGGGTCACGTGTATAGGGGCAGGCACCACTATTGAGCACGTGTGTAGGAAGGGGTCTGATTTGATGGACCAAACCAGGAACCAGGATGAGACCAACTGGCGGCGACGTGGTGGGAGGTATCCAAACATCCACGCTTGAAAGTGATCCATTAAGTGTGACCAGAACCAGCGGACAGCTTCCTGGAGGGTGGTGGTGGAGCCTGAGATGGCATTCAAGACAATCATGTGGATAGTCCACATGGCGATTGCGACCACCAAGGCATGAAGGGGGGGTGGGAGAGGGGAGGCGAATGATAAAGCAAACATGTCCCTAGACAGACTGAAGGGCTGTGCCTGATCCTGGCAAAGTAGACGTTGCACCTCACGCCATATCGCTTTAGATGGAGGGCACATTTTCAGGCGGTGAAACAGCGTTCTGTACTGGCCACACATGACACAGGATGAGTGCAAAGCGTTAGAGCGTTTGACAGTATGGTATACCCTTCTCAAGCAGCGCCACACATGGGAGTGGATATGAGGCTGCAGAAGAGGGTGATGGGCGTAATTCCAAATGGCTTTCTGGGTATCAAGGAGATAGGGGATGTCCATCATGTCCAGGTAGTCCACCCTGGACAAGGTATGGGGCCTCATGGGTATCACTCCATTCAGAATGGGAAGTCCCTGTACCTCCTAGGTGAACCGAGGAGAGGGGCGCCCCCTCTGGGCTGTGTGCCCATAAATGAGAATCCTCCACTCAGCGCTCCACATGGAGAGGAGGATCCTTTTAAAGTGGGGTGACATCTCATGTGGGCCCACTGCTGAAGAATGGGAAGCCAGATATTTCAACAGAGAGTGTGGGTGGGACAGGTTGGTGAGGCCCAGGGCGCTGGAGAAGTTGGATCAGGCCACGCGGGACCAGTGCTGGTCTTAAATTGCAGGGTTAGTAATGACAGCGATCCAGGTGCCAAGGATCTTGGCAGCATGGGCCTCAAAGTTGAGCAGGCTCATACACCACTATGGCAAGGGCCAAACATGGCATCCAGGCGCACTGGCAGTGGGAGGCCCGACCAAAGCCACCCTTGCAGAGGGGCATACAGTGATTTGAATAAACTTGGGGAGAAAGCAATGGCGTGGGCCCCAAACTAAACTTTGGAGAGGAGCATAGAGTTGGCCAGTACTACCCTGCCAGTAAGGGAAGTCTGACGGGCTCTGAGTGAAGCTATGCGCTTCGTCACATTGTCCAGAATATGGTTTTCCATCACAAATGAGGCGTACCCGCCTGCCTCCAACCACACCCCCAAATGGCGGACTGGGCCAACGGTGGGGCATGGCACAAGGGGAGCACAAGCGGGGCGGTGTGGGGTGGGCAGGGCAAGTTAACTCGTGCACTAGCTGATGGGGCAGATCGGAAACAGGGCGCTGGGGCCCAGCGGGTCTTGACACCAACCAAGGAGAATGATTTTGGTTTTGGAGACGTTGAGTGCAGCATTACTTAACCTGGAGTGAACTTGGATAAGAGCTTCAAGCGCGCGTGCATCATGATTATTAGACACCCCAACCACACAATCATCAGCAAATGCCAACATCTTGACTGGGGGCTTGGCCTTGCACATGGACCCCAGTAAGGCGGGCATTCACATTTCGAAGAAGTGGGTCAAGGCTGAAGTTATACAAGAGTGGGCTAAGAGGGTCCCCTTGGCGTAGGCCCCTTTGAGGGCGGACTACATCTGTGAGAAAGCCAGGGCCATGCACAGCCATTGTGGTGGATTCCGTTAGCAACATCACCCAATTGATGAAGTGAGGGGGTAGGCGGAACTGGTGGAGGCAGGCCCTGAGGTAATCCCAGTTAACTCTATCATAGGCCTTCTGTTGGTCTAAAAATACAAGTGCACCAGAGGCCGTGGACTGACAGACGTTGGCTACGGTGTGTATGTTGTCCCAAATTGACCTTCTGGGTATAAAACCAAATTGTTCAGGGGAGATGAGAGCAGAGGCAGCAATCCCTAGATGGTTAGCCATGATTTTAGTAAAAAGTTTAGTATCAGTGTTGGTGAGAGAAATGGGGCGCCAGTTGGCCAAGTCCAGCTTATCCCCTTTTTTGAACAGGGTAATGGTGTAGGCCTCTTGCCCTCCTGGTAGGAGGCGCGTTTCCAAAAGGCTTTGGTTAAGAGAGGCAAGCAGCAATGGGGATAAATCCTTGAAATACTTCTTATAGAACTCATAAGGAATGCCATCTGGGCCTGGGCATTTCCTATACAGTGCACCGCAAATGGCGGACCAGAGTTCATCCTGAGTAATCAAATTCATCAACTCTGGGAAATGGGAAATGGTGCAGATGTGTGCACTATCAAGAAAATTTGCCATTTCAGCCAGCTGAATTGGTTCAGATCAATACAACTCAGAGTAATAGTTTTGTATTTTGATCGCCACTTTGGCTGGTGTATCTGCTATGGAATTGTCTGGCCTTTGCACCTGTGTGCAGGCCAAGCTCTGGTGCAGTGCAAAGAATTTTTGAAAAAAGTAAGCGGAGCATATGTCACCTGCTGTAATGTGTTTAGCTTTGTACTGAACACAAACCTGATGCTTGTGTTGTCTCACTAGAGCGTTAAGGTGGGCGGCTACTTCCGCCCACTTGTGACCCCAAGCTGGGCTGTAGCCTGCAGCTGGGACGTTGGACTCCAGGTGGTCCAACTCTGCCAGAGCGCGCGAAATGACCGCTGAGGTGGACCGTGAGTGGTGGGAGGAAAGGTGGCGAGCCTGGAAAGATTGTGCTCGCCTTGAAGGTAGACCAAGTGGAAATTGGATCAGCACAAAATGGTGCAATAAACTCTGGAGCTGTGGTCACAGATTCCACCCATGAGGAAAATCTTGGTGATGCAATTTTGGCTGGGTGAAGTTTGCACCATATTGGAGCCTGAGCTGCTGGGTTGGATAAATGGAAGGAGATCAATACCATCCTGTGGTCAGAGAAATTGATTTTCATCATGGTGAAATGGGAAATTTGGGTACAAAAATTTCAATGGCGCGAGGATAAGGTCGATGCAGGACATGGACCTTAACTGGCCATTGTGGATGTGGGGGCACAACATGTTTTTGAGTAGTGGAGCATGACGCGGCAAAGTATCAACCAACCCTAGGGTGGCTTTGAGAAAGCGGAGTTCTACGTGACCCTGTGGGGGTGAAGGTGATGAGGGCCAGCGGTCCATGGATGGGCTCAACCAGCAGTTCATGTCGCCAATGACAAAGGGTCAGGGGGCAATGGAATGGAATTGACCAATGAGAAAAATTCCTGACGTTCTCATGCACAGGTCAGGGCATAAACGTTGATGATAGCGTGCACTTTGTCATCCCACAAAAAAGTGACAACAAGGACTCAGCCGTTAAGGAAGGATTCTGATGATATAAATTAAAAATTTTTGTTCATTCAAAAAAGCACCCCACAGTGCTTGGACCAGAAGGAGAGGGAAGGGAGGAGCATGGATTTCCATGTTTCCTCAGAACTGTGCGGACAGTGGGTTTTCTGAATGGCCAGGATGTCCACGGGTAAATTATGTTGTAAAAAACTCAGTTTCCTAGCCCAGGATGGCGAGGCCTTGAGTCCAGCAATGTTCAACGTCCCTAAAGTAAAGGCTCCCCCATCGCACCTTAGGTGTAAGGGGAAGGGCACCTGAGCCCTTCAGCCTCCACAATTTCTTCATGGCGCTTGATGGCGCCCTGGGTATATGATGCTACTGTGTAGTTGACGGTATGGGTAGCTTTAGCAGTTGGGTTTGCTTTGGCTTTTGCCTTCGCTTTTTTCCCTGCTGTGAGACAAGATTTTTGCGGTGCATGCATTTGCAGTGCACCATCGCTTGGAAGTGGATTATTGGCAGGAAAGTTGGTGACCAATTTAGTCCCAATTGATGCTTGGGCGCATTGGTTGGGTGAAATTGACTCGCCCAGCGGGTGTTCAGCTTGGGGGCCCAATTGGCTTGAGAGTCCCAATCTGATTGGTCAAGGGATTCATGAGCTGCTTCTTCTGTGAAAGTCTCAATGTCCTCCTGGAGCTGGGATGGTGGGATAGAGGAAGTGATCTTGGCCGCCTCCTTGGCCGCTGCCTTGCGGGCCTGTTTGGCCTTCTTCCACTCTTGTGGGGATATTGGCTTTACTAGGATGTAGCATCCTTGCGCTCCCCATGGGAAGGCTGCCTTTGTGTTGGAGGTCAGTTCATAGTGGGCTTCTCCTCTGCCCATTGAATCTGAGGGAAACTCTTGATATGTAATGCCCTCCTTAGTTGGGCAGGTGTGGGTCTTGTGGCCAAAAGTGCTACAGAAAGCGCAGATGGGAGGTGCGCTGTCCACGGTGACCCTGAAAGGGTGGGTGGCATGCCCATTAATGTTGACAAAAGCGGTATGCAGGATTTGGGTCAGATTCTTCACTATCCCCTCAGCTGGGGTTAGGACTGCAATCATTTTGCCTGTGCACAGGTTTGGCATTAGTGTAAGCACTGCATTTTGAAGGATTGTATTTCGCCATATATGACAAGCCCAGCCTTCAGGTGTTGTTTGAGTATGGTGCATTTGACCATAGTGGGCAGAAAGTCAAAAGGTATGAAAATTTGATTTTATTTTGTCCAATGGGTGCGCTTAATTTTGATGAACTTCTGACCATCCAGGAGGTCTACTACAACGCGCAACATTGCAGCTTCATCTGCCAATTCCTTACTCTCAAAGCCTAGATCCAGCCAACCGCATGGCATGGAATGAGGTGTTATTTACACCACGTTTGGGAAATGAGTGTGTACATCCCCACAAAACTTCTCTCAAAGCGCCTGTCTGCTGAATATCCAGGAAAACATGCATCCCATGTTCCACCAATGATAGTGGTTGGGAGTGTAGCATATTGATGAACTGGTTGCATCGCGCTTGCCAACCTAAAATTTCCATGGAAATGGTAACTGCCAGTTTTTTGATAAGTTTATCTATTCTCCCAGGCTCTCTGGGGCATTTGCAAAATTTGGATGGCACGAGGCCAACACCTGTGCTCTTGACTTTACTCGCCCAACTGCTCCCTGACATTGGGCGCCAACTAATCTCCTCAGTTAGATTATCAAACTTTTACCAGACTTGAATTGAATTTTGTTGCAAAAGTGTTTGTAACAAGAGAGAAAAGTTCTGATGGGTTTATGTAGTTTGGCTGGGTTTTCCAGTATAGCCTCTTTTATATGAAGGAGGGAAGCTAAGTTAGATTTTACTGCTTTAAGATAAAGTAAGATATTAGGCATATGTTTAAATGCTGAAAATGCAGTGGTATTGGCATCATCTAAGATAAGACGATTCCCTGCAACCAGAGTTTGTGCCTTGAGGTAAAAATGGTGGATGCATTTGCTGATAGCTTCTCCTCAATTAAGGCTGATACCCATAAAGGTTTGTTTTTGGTTGGTTTAAGGTTAAGTCGCTTACTGAATTTCTAAAGCAAGGAAGTCTTAGCATCAGTTCTAGTATAGAAATGCATCAGATGGGCTACCATAATGTCTTGAGCCATATGGCTAAGGAAGTTAGTCAAATGTTTGAGTCAATGATGGCCATTTGCTTTCTCCATAGAGTTTTCATATCACTATGAGGAAGAGAAAATACTTCCCTCTATAGGGACAATTTTCTTTGACTGAAGGTTAAATGTACCACTTGAGGGGTTGGAGGACAAATGACATGAACTGATATGGGGACAGCGCTTTCACCTAATGATAAGGCAGTATCTTAGGAATATGCTTGAGGTTGAAGCGTATCTACTTGTCTCTGCAGATCGTTAAAATCATCAACTATTAGAAATACTTATTTGTTAGTGGCACTGAGAGCTGATTTTGTGGTGACGAGTTGGTTTGATTGGCATAATTCATTTTTAATGCAATATTGGCAGCTTGGAGGTCAAGTTGATGTTGTTTGGTGGTGAGCACTCTTTGCTCCAATCCACATACCAAAGCAGGTAGGGTGACCAAGGTCTTAAGGCATTCATGATGAACAGGTAAAGAAACTTCATGGAAGAGGGGAACTCCATCCTGAGTAAGTTAGGCTCCTTGAGCAACACGTCTTAATTGGACATCAAAATTTTTTATTTGTTGGATTAATGCTTGAAGGCGTTCTTCAGGGATTCCAGGGTCACCAATGGGTTCCAGAGGACCTCTGGGCCCAGGGGGTCCCCTTCCTCTATCTTGTCCATCACGACCAGTGGGTCCTTGCTCACCTTCACGTCCATCTTAATCAGGAGGTCCACGCTCACCAGTCCCTCCTTGAAACCTGGAGTTATAGAAACTATTCTGGCCTTCCCTTAATTTGTAGATCATTTCCTCCAAGGCCTTGAGGCGTTCATCAATAGAGATGATAAAGCTATCAAACTTGGAGCATACTTTGTGGGTACAATCTATGACTTGATTATGGATAAAAACTCTAGTTGACTAAAACGAGTTGTTAGTTCCGTTTAAATGAAACTCATGGCTCCTTGATCCACGCAGGTGAGCACATCTTGTATTTCATTAATAAACTGCCAATTTTCCACAAAGTAGTTTAGTTTTTATTGCCAAACTGGGAGGCATATTAATAGAGTTGGATGAGCTGTGAGTGTATGGTCTCTGATAGCTGCAAGTGGCGTAGTAATTCATGATGCTGGAACCCTGCTACTTGAAGTAAATGGTATAAAGTGGGATGGACAAATTGACACAAGTAACGTTCCATACATCCAGATCCAACTTGTTCTATATTGAGCGAAGAACTTTGGACTAAGTTCATCATAGGAGCTGGAACGGCAAGAGCTCTTCTTCTACTGGCTCAGCCCCCAGGGACAAAGGCCCCAGATTAGAGAAGCTGGAGGGCTTCAGCGAAGTCGGACAGTTGTGAGCTATATTGTCTGACAGATGGAGTATGGAGAGTTAATTTCATAGAAGAGGGAAAGAGAATATTGCAGCTGGTCATGGTATCACCAACATTCATGTTGATTACCCAGTCACTGAGATGGTGGCTTCACAACCTGAGGAGTTTTCTGAAACAGATTTATTACTATCCATTTTTGCTTTTGTTGTTTATAATTTATAATTTTTCACTGTGAACTTGGAGTGCAACCTGGTAGGGAGCACCAGTTTTGTCAGGATCATGGATTAATACCACAGATCCTTTTTTTGTTTGAGGGCCAGATGACCTAAAGTCCAAGGGTGTTGGTTACTTACCTGGGTTGCTTCACTTGGTTGAGAAGTCTTATTTAATCCAGATATTTATTTTGGTGTGTTAGGTTCCAAATAATTATAAGTTTCACTTAAAATTGTGAAAAGGGGAGAAAAAGTGTAAGGTTTATTTGCATTATATTAACTATAGATGGGAAAGCGGTGAGGTGTTTTGGGGGAAAATCTAAGTCGCCCAAGCCTAGATCTAAGAAAGTTAATCAATAGGGTATCTGTTAAAAGCATTTATCCTGGTTGATCCGCATCTGCTTGTCTCATAGTTCAGGTTTGAACCATGATAGAAGATTGAGCTTTTGGTTGGTTCAGGATCAATTTCCATTATTAATGCATCCAAATTGTCCATTCAGATGGGAATCCTGACAAGCACCACTGTTATAATTTTGGGTGGTATCATTGGGATCCACCATAAAGGTCGCACAAGTCAAACCCACTGAACAACAGATAGATGATATGGGGATCTTTGTAACAGTCAGAAACGTCCCAGTTTCTAATCACCAGCTTACCTTAGGTTTGACGCAATTCAAGCCAAACGTCCAGCGTGAGCTGGACTCTCAAGGTAGTAAACCTTAGAATTAGGGAAATTCAAAGTGAGAAAAAGATGAAATAGGTAAGCGAGGTTGCAAACCCCATAATTAACCTTGTTTTATTTATTATTGAATAAAAAGTCGCTGACAAATAGGATCCCGATAATCTGATGCTGCAAACACACCAAGGAAAAGACAGGATATTTGAGGAAGATCAAACCCCAAAAACCCAAGTTTTTGTTGATGCGACAAAAACTTGTGCGCGGATCATTAGGTAAGATAAGGTAAGGGTGGCCCCAAGGCCACCAGAGAGAAAGAGAGAATTCTGAATAAACTTCAGAATTGTGTGGGCTTGACCTTAAAGGTCGCCCTTCCGGGGCCTCACCCAAACCATTGATTAGGCTTGCAAGAGCCTAATCAATAATTCAGGCGAGGCACAACCCAGCGCCCAAACCCAACAAATACCAAAAATCCTTTTAAATGAATCGATTTGGGTTTGGATTTTCCATTTCTGAATCAAAATGCAATGAATGGCTTAATACTGTTTGTTACAATCTTCAGTCCTCCAAACACTTTGTAAAATCTTAAAATAGGAAAAATTGCCCTAAAACACTTTTATTTTAATTTAATAGATACAGCATATTTTCACTTTTCCGCTCTCTCTCAACTATTATCAACCAACTTTTTTAATTGCCCATCCCACAGATATATCAGTGACTTTAGACAATACCATTCTCATAGCTTAGACTATTCTATTACGCTGATTCTCATTGGTTTCATCTGGTATTCTTCAATTCTCTATCATCCTAATTTGAGTGATCTAGATTATTTTATCAAATGTTGACATCGCTTTATCATCTTATTTGTAGTCAATCCAATAATAATCATTATATACTAATATTGCATCATCTCAAGGCTCTCAAATACTACCCCAATGCTGTCTACCATGATCTGCCAGCTAAAGTGGGCACCAGACAAAAGTTTTCCCAAAGCTTTCTCACCTTCTGATATGGCTTCCTAGGCTATTAGCTGAGGTGTCATATTAGGATTTTTTTATTCATAATAATATCTTTGTTTGGCCCATTTGCAAATAAAGATGTGTGGCAGCTCCCCCATTTTGGGTTAGGCACCACTAGTGCTATAAAACCAAAGCTCTCAAATACTCATAAATATCCTCCTAGTTGGCAGATTCTCGCTATTCCACCATAGCTCTTCAGGGTTTATTGTCCAGTCATATCAGAATCCCAACATGGTGGATGAGCAGTGGGTAACAGCTTACCCTTTGAGATTTCCACCACCCGTCCCTAGTATTAACTTCAGCCAAATTGTTACTGCAAATCAAGGGAATTTGTGCTGAGCTATCAGAGAGTTATAATTCCCATGGGGTAAAAGGTTCAAATGAATTCAATGGCAACAAGATTTTGGAAAAGGCCTGAGAGCCCCAAACCCTTGGCAACAAAGCCCAACAGATGTGTACTTTTGGAAAATAAAGCATCTAGTGTCAAATTTTTGGCAAAACTTGCTGATGTAATCAGGCCATTGGGTAATATTGCTGCCAGTTTAAAAACCCCCCCCCAAAGTATTAAAATCTTTGTCCAACAGATCGCTTAGCCAAATGGATGCTGGAGTAACCATGTGTGGGCAGGTTGGGCAACCCAAACCCATTTCTGACCTCTTGGGACTGCCCCTACATGGTGTGGCCTTGGGTGGTTCCTGCTGCCCATTGGGAGAAATGCCATCACTCACATTGGCAGAACTGCAGAAAATCCAGAATCTGGGCATCCATGGACAAACTGGCAATGACTCAGCCAGCTGCCAATACCTTCAAAGTTAGTTCCAAATAAGTTTGTTTTCCCACCTCTTTCTCAAAGTTTGCCAGATTAGGTCAAATATTAAGGGCTTCAATCCTGCGCTTTCCTAAGCTATTCTCCCATTGATTGTCTATTTAAGCAGTCATAACACACTGAGGAAATTGACAGTCAATTTTTATATATTTTATATTTGAGGTAGGTTGACCTTGGGACAAATACCACACTAAAAATTTTTCTAGCCAGTACAGGCTTCAAACTCAAAACTTGCATTAGGGTGGAAGCAGTTCTACCTGCCATGCTAACCACCCTTTCAATTTTCTTTTTATAAATTCAATAAAGTCTTTTCACGCTTGAATTTATCTAATTAAGTTTGAATCTTTCTTGCCAAACCCTTGTGCTATTTGCAATGTGGCCCCGCAGGCCTTGTTTTGACTTGGTTACCCCAGTCACGTTATTGACTTTGGTCCTCACCTTAGTCACTTGGGACTATCATGTCAAGATCTTAATGGAATTTTTTCCAATCTCGAAAGTCCCTACTCCTAGGCCCATTGGCCCTGAGGCTGCAACAGCTTGGTTTCTCACCAGGTTATTTTCACATTTGTGGCCCATCAGCACTCCATTGTTACTTATCTCCCAGCATATTTTAATGTCTTTTAAGAGGCAGTGCCCCTGGAATTCTGGCTCACATTTTGAGGGCTTCTGCATCACAACTGGCAGGCCAGTTTAAGCTTTATCTGCTGTATCCTGACGGTTAGGGTCTTGTGATTTACCTGGAAGGGATCACCAGTTTTTACAGGATAGGAAAGTTTATTCCTACTGTCCTTGATTTTGAGTAGGTCTTCTAAAGACTAAAGGCGTGAGTACTTTATTTTATTTAAGTTCTAAATACAACATAGGATATTTACTTAGGGCTTTTCTTTCCCATACTGATAAATTTTAGTTACTACAATTCAATTCAAACAGTAATTCTCGATAATCACACAGAAGAGATGGGCGATTTCAACAAATCCCAATTAAACTGGGTAAAAGCCATATCAGGCAATGAACAAACAGTGCGCCAAAGGTCAAGAAACGCCCTGTAAGGGGACTGGGAACCAATGCCTCCAAGAAAAACAAATTCAGGCACCACCTAGGTTTGTGGAGTTTACCATAAAACAAAAATTTATACATGGAAATCCAATATGGCCAACCCCTATCAAAGTTAGAGCACAGGCTCTGACTTTTCATAGGGGTCAAGTCTCCATCTCTGTGGGAGAAAGTGGGCAAGGCACAGGCCTCCTTTTTCCCCATGCAGTGTACATTACCACCCATATCATCCACCGTGGCTGTATCAATATGGGCTTTGAAACTGAAGAAGATGCAGATGCTTCCACAAAAACCTGCGTCAAAAAAACTTTCCCCAAGGGCAAACAAATTGTGTGCACCACACACACCAGATGGAACAAAGTGAACACTTTATTCATCTCTTTTGAATTGCTCCCTATCAACCTTCCCCACAAGGTGATCAAGGAGGAGCTCTGAAATGGTCTTGAACTCTGTGGAGAAATTAAGCAACTTAAACTACAGCGGTTTCACCTGATGCTAAACCTGTGCACAGGAAAGGCAATTGCTTTGATCAACCTGATCCCCAAGGTGGCTGCAGACTTCACAAAAATCCAAACACAGCAGTGTTTCACCTTCAAGATGGGGGAGTATCAAAGGCATTTCACATAACACCAGATTGTGCACAGCCTATCTGTAACCACTGCACTGCATTGGGGCACAAGGATCACGCATGCTCCATGAAGGAGGGCATTTTGGCCCCAGATTTCTGCAATGATGACATGGACAAAGATGATGCAGACTTTGCCAAAATAATCAATTCCAACCACCAATTCCTCTGGGGAGAGGATGGGAAATACATCCTCATAGACCCAGTATCATCCAAAATACGCAAAATGGTAAAGAAGGCCCACAAGTGGGAAGCAGCCAAGGCTGCATCACTCACAGCCTCCTCCATTGACCCAGCCAAATTCAGGAGGACATAGAGGAAATCAACCAAGCCAACCAATCAGAACAAAATGCACAAGCTGAGGAGGACATGGAGGAAATTAACCGAGCCACCCAATCAGAGCAGAATTCCCAAACTAAAAATATTTTCTCAACAATTTGACTGAATCACCAAATGGTATCACTAAAGTGAACTTATCAGAATAATTCAGATTCACTATGGATGAAAATGTGGGGAACAATTCTTCAAATTTGAACCCTAAAACCACAGAATCCAATCTGCACACTGCACCAAACCACCATGAGCCATGAGCGGAAAAATTTAATGCAACCCCTAAAAACTGCAAATCCTGTGTAAAAGTGAAACAGGGTAAGGGATAGGACAGTGACACAGATTGGACTGGTACAGTGACTTGGAGCAAGTTCAAGACAATGAACGGTGGGTTAGGGCCAGTTGGCCCTTCCAACTGCTCCTGAGGCACTGCGGGCACCTCAGTGTCAATAGGGACGTTAAACATTGTGGAAGCCAGAGCTCAAGCGTCCCAAGTCAAAAAGCTGGACTTCCTGTGAAAACCCCCTGTAGACATCTTGGCCATCCAAGAAACCCATTGTCTACAGAGGGAGGAGAAACCTAGTCAGCCATGGTCTCACCATCCCTATCAGTATGGACGTCCCACTGTGGGGTAGTCATCCAAATTAACAAAAAATTAAATATCAACAACTTCTCTTCATATCTGCATGACTGCATCCTGGTAGTAAATATTGCAAGCCAAGAGGACACAATCTTAATAGCATGTATCTATGCACCGTGCACCACAGCTGAGAGAAAACAATTCCTCAAAACCATCCCAACACTCAACCTCCCACCAGATACAATCCTATTGGGCGACTTCAACTGCTGGGATATCCCCAATATGGAACAATAGCATAACCTCAGTGGATACATACTGGGGCATATCAAATTGCGTGCAATGAAGGCATCCCTTGGCCTACATGATACCCTCCCTCCAGGTCACCACTCCTTCCCCGCATGACCTGCCCCAACATATGTGAGGGAACCCTTATCTTAATGAGCTGCTTCAACTACATCCTCGCCCCAAAAACCCACCATTTGAACATCTCCAACTTCTCAACAAAAAAGGTCAATTTCTCCAACCATCAACTCATTTCAGTGCAGCTCTCACCAACCTGAACTCCCACACAAGCATCGATCTGGAGGAAGCTACACCCAGAAAACATAATATCGCCCAAAATCTCTGACTAGGTCAAACATGAGACCATGAACCCAGAATTTTCAACCCCATTCATATCAGATCCCATCTAAACCTGGGCAACTTTCAAAGCTGAACTAATAAATAAAACTTGCCATCTTGCCTCGCATAAGTAACCTCCAGCACAACCACATTAAGCGCACTTTAGCGGAACTGGACCATCTTGAGCTCAATTTACCAAATTCCAGCTATAGCCCCAACTGGGGGCGCAAATGGGCGGAAATATCCGCCCATTCAAACGCCCTCATCTTTGAACACCAGCACAGAATCAAAGTATCAAGAAAAGGTAAGTTCATAAAAGAAGGCAAAACCTGCTTTACATACTTCTTCTGACAATTCCACTCCTGAGGCAACCAGCCCACATGCACACAGGTCCGCAAAGATGACATCACCATGGCAACTGACACAGTGGAGGTCAAGGCAAAATTACACCATTACTACACCAAACTATACTTGACACCCCAACTGACCCCCAAAAATTTAAAGATTTTATACACACTGCCAGTGTACAAAGTGTGCTGCAAGACTATGACCTCCTAAACCTAATCACATAGGAGGAGCTCTGGGACACAGTCCACGGTGCACTTTATAGGAAATGCCCAGAGCCTTATGGGATACCCCATGAAGTCTACAAAAAATACTGCAAGCAAATCGCTCCCATCATCTTGGCATCAATGAACCAGTGCCTTCTGGAAACACGCCTGCTACCTGGTGCCAGGACTCCTATGTCATAACCCTGTTTAATAAGGGCGACAAACTGGACCTGGCCAACTGGCGCCCAACCTGCACTCTCTAACGCTGATACAAAACTACTTACAAAAATTTTAGCAACCAGATTAGGCACAATAGCCTATAAAAGTCCTGTCACCCAATCAGTTTGGGTTCATACCAGGGCGCTCAATATGGGCCAATATACACTCCGTCGCCAACATATGTCAGTCTAAAGCAACTAGAGCCCTATATTCCTAGACCAGGAAAAGGCATATGACCGCGTTAGCTGGCCGTACCTGAAGGAATGCCTAAGCGCCTTCAAACTCCCACCTAGATTCATAAACTTGGCGATGCTCCTTACAGAATCTGCATCCATGGCTATATGCGGCCCTGGCTTTCAAACTAGCAATATCACACCACACAGAGGGCTCAAACAAGGGGACCCCATCAGCCCACTTCTGTATAACTTCAGTTTTGATCCACTCCTTCACGTCGCTGACCACGCCTCATGGGCATAACTGCACAAGTCCAGCCAACAGTCAAAATACTAGCCTTTGCAGATGAATGTGTGACAGGTATAGCTAACAAAAATGATAGCTGACAGCTGTATCACGCCTAGAGGAATATTCCATTGTGAGCAATGCATTGCTCAACAAACAGAAAATGAAAATAATCCTCCTAGGCAAGTACACTAACATCTGGTCCACAACTCCTAAACCTTACAGCCCCATGAAGGAAAAACCCACTCATCCTGCCCTTTGCATAACCTCCTACAACCAACCCTGTCCGCTACCTTGGGATATGGCTGAAAACAGGGGGGTATGCCAATGAGACAATTGAGAACAATCTATTACAGAAGGTGTCCAACTGCGTCGCCTCCATCAAGGGAAGATCCCCAGGACTAACAGGGCAAGTAGCAGTTGCTAACTCACTCATCCTCCCTATTCTGTATTTCCCTGCACACACAATCTCCTTCTCACCTACATTCATATCCTCAATCCGTGCACTTATCCAGGGATGGCTGTGGCCTGGGTCCTGGCCACATGTACGGGTGGAAGCACTCTTTGGCCCATGCTCCAGCGGAGGCATGGGCCTAATAAACTTTAAGGTCCATGCCAACCGTATATTGGGCACCTGGATAAAGGAAGTCCTAGCCCCAGACCTCCCACAACAACACTGGTCAGAGCAGCGTGGGCCAACTTTTCACAAGCGCTCAGACTATCCAACCCGCACAACCCA
This sequence comes from Massospora cicadina, assembly GCA_022478985.1. NCBI lineage: Eukaryota > Fungi > Entomophthoromycota > Entomophthoromycetes > Entomophthorales > Entomophthoraceae > Massospora > Massospora cicadina. The sequence goes on from JAKSZP010013421.1 coordinate 56,162, forward strand.
TCCATCCTGCTCACATACCTTGCAAACTGCTCCAACGCAGCAGGACCACATGAAACCCCCCTCACTTTAAACGCCTTCTCCACACCATTTGGCACATGTGGTGGATAGTTACTCTCACAGGCACTAGTCAAGGAAAGGGAAGGCCCAGGGCTCACTTCACGCTAAGGAAACCAGAGGACCACCACCATAGGAACACATACAATATGACCCCATTCATCGCAAGAACTGACTACCTAGATGCTTTAGGCATCTCATAAAATCTCACAACACAAAAGGCAATATGGAGGTTAAAGCATCATCCACTCCTCCAACCAAGGGTAAGAGCTAACACCTGGCGTTGCCTCAGAAGAACCTACAGAACATCAGATCACTCCAACTCTCTTCATGCAACGTGCGCAGTATGTGGAGGGGATGGCACCCTGCACCACCGCCTCAAAGCGTGTCCCCATCTAGAGTCATATGGCGGGAAGTTGTGCGTCTGTTAAGAACCCAAAATGACCAGGAGCTTTCAATCTCCAGAAGCATTCTCGCAATTCAACTTGAATCCCTGATACCACCCACACTCTGATCCCTGATAGTTGCCATTGCAATGTTGACAATCCACACCATAGCACTGGATGCCTTCAAGGGAACGGTACCCACCATCCGTGGGACAATCAGCATATTTCACCTACACCTACTGGAACACTTTCAAGCCTGGCTATATGGATATATGAGGCCAAAGCAACAACAACTTGTTGAATAATGATTCCAAGTTTGGTTTCTTCATATAGACCCTTTTCTCCACACCTGCTCCATAACAGGGGAAACCCCTTTGGAGTAAGTCATTCAAATCCCCTATACCAGGTGATACCAGCTGGCATCTGGGGTAGCTCTTCTACTCTAGGGTTCCTAAATCTTTCTATACTTCACCTCCCCCTATCCCATTACATATATTGGTATTGTCCATCCTTTAGTCATCTTACCTCAGTTAAATGAAGAGAATGACTTAATTAGTAAATATGCATTGTTATCCAATATAACAGCAATAACCAGATGATGTCTACTAAACATAAAAGTAGCCTCATTTATTTGGTAGTTCTGATATTTATTGGAATCAAGGATTAAACTTTGAAGTAATTGTTAAGAACCTCAGAGTCAAGATCTATACTGATTCACTATTTAGGGTTCTGTGGAATTAGTTTATTATTATTAAAACTGTAGAATTTAATCATCTAAATTAGTTTAAAATTCTAACATTAGAAGTTTTGATAATTTAATTTAGGGATCATCATTGACAGTAATATTTTCCAAACCTTTAGATCAGGATTAAATCACATTATCAAATTTACTCAAATCTTAAGTTTGATCCAGAATCCTGACACTCAGCATAGGATCTTCCTTCTTGTTCATATTAAAGGACATCCTTCTACTCACTCAATTTACCCTTTTTTCATCTAAATCCTTCTTTTCTTGACCAAGCAAAGCCTTAATCTTGGTAGTTTAAATTGGTTAAACTATTGCTTGGTAAAGCTGATTTAATACTATGGTAGTATTTTAATTTTGGGACTCATTATTTGTGGTTTATTATTTTTGGTTTTTAGTGAGACATATTGTTTATATTTATTGGTTAACAAGTGGCTCAGTTAATATTTGATTTCTAAGACTAATGTTGGGTATTGATGTAGCAATTTGCTCCTCAACTCAAATCCAAACAGTTGATGATAAGATCAGGTTAGAATTATTACCAATTCTAACACCACTTAACTCAAGCATGGTTGTAGAACATTGGTCCTCATCTAAATCCAGAAAGAACCAAAAAATGATACCTATTATAAGAAATTTTCTCCAGGGAGTTATCTGAAAACACTGGCAGATATGATATGTTTATATAAATTAAGTTAGGTCACAACATCAAGAAGCAAAAAGTATCAGAAAAAGAAATTCTCCAAAGAAGCACTCGGCTACATGAATTTGAAGAGGGCTGTTGGGACTGAGTTAGTCTGAAGGTCAGTCCTTCAAAGGTATCCAAGGCGGACAATTGATAGTAAGTGGGACTTAACATAGACAGGTTCAGAGGTCCTAAGAGAATGTTTTTACTAAAAAGAGCCTAAAATTATGTAGAGCATTAAAATTTATCTTTTGAGTAAAAGATTTATACCTTAAATAGTGCAAATAAAATATGGAATAAAAAATGGATTGAAGAATAATCAGTGCAAGCCTTGTTGGAACTTGAAGTAGATTAGGAAATGTTATCCTAAGTTTTTTAGATGATAAAGAAAGTAGGTAACAGATAAAAATACTAATAAGATAAGGTGAAGTTTGAGATAAAATTTAGATAAAATTTGAAATAGGGAATCATTCTCTAAAATATAGAATAAAAGTTGATAAAAAATATCAGCATAGAGTATTGACTAGTGGATCACTTTGATGGCAATATATCCCAAGTTTGTCAGTCAAGGAATTTAATGATATTAATTGGATTTGTCCAATTATAAATCACTTAATTTTAAATTATCTTTAGACCTCCTGGGGACAATACCACACCAATTAAGGGGAAGTCAAATTAATGGAAAAGGAGGATAAAACCTGTAAACCCTCCATGTGCGGCATTCTGATAGGCCAGGAACTCCATGGATCGCCTTACTATTTGATATCTCAGTTTAGGGAATTGGCGCACAACGCCAACACAGTCATAGTCATCCCCTACCCAAAGTTCATATACCAGAATTGAACTCAGGAGGCAAAGGTATTGAGTTCACACTCTACCATTGGGGTATCCTCCATTTCCAAACCACTTAAATTTAATAGTATTTTTGAGCCTTTGGCCTAACAAAGCATCAAGTGCTAAAGTTGTTATAGTAAATGTTAATTGAGATTGCCCAAAGTAAATAATAAATTTGAAACCTCAAGTTGAGGCTTCACCCCGTGGACATCTTGGCTATCCAAGAACCCCACTGTCCACCGGGGGAGGAGGAGTCATGGTCAACCATGCTCCTTCTGGCCAAATCCTTTTGGACGTACCACTGTGTAGGTGGTAATTTGAACTAATTGTGACCCTCCTGTAAATATCTGAAGCACATCCTCCCACCTGGAGGGATGTCTGCTTCTAGCAGATCTCAAGTGGAATGAAGAAACTTTTGCCATGGCATGTGTGTATGCCCCAAATGATCTGAATGACTGCCAAAAAATTTTCTCTGATATCCTCTCAGTCCCTTTCCCTGAGGCAACGTTTTTTTGCGGGAGATTTCAACTGCTGGCTTAACGCCATTACTGACCGCTGGCCCAAGTCTAAGGCTATATCCCGTGGCCACACGGAACTATGCATACTAAAGGCAACGCTGGGCCTATGTGACACCATTCCCAAACAAGCCCCCACTCTGGTCAACATGACGAGGCCCCACCACAACAAAAACCAGCTGGTCTCAATGGCCCATATTGACCTGATGCTCGCCCCTATAGACTTCTGTCACCAGGTATCAGATTTTACAACAGCAATTATCCCTTTCTTCAACCATTGGATGGTCTTGATAGCATTATCATCCTTGAAAAATTACCAAAAGCCACCAACCTGGCACAGAGTTCACCCAAGCACCATTCATCTTCTGGAGCTTAAACTTTGGATTGAGATGGTGCTAACAACACAGCAAGAAAGATGACCACCCAACAGGAACCCTATCGCCAAGTGGAAAATATTAAGGCTCAAGCAACCAAGAAAGCCTGCCACCTGAATTCCAGAAAAACAGCCATGATGTCCGCGACAATCAATAAGGCTATCAGACAGCTTCAGCACTTAGAAAACAACACACCTCATGAGGGATACACCCCCCAATGGGGCCGCCTGTGGTTCCAGCTATCTACACAGGTAAACTCCCTCTTTAGCAAACACCAGCAATACACCGAAGTATGCTACAAATCAAAATACATTTTATCTGGAGATACTCACATGGCCCAATTTTTTCACCATTTTAAACCAATTTTGACTTTGGCAACTTGCACACAGGTCCGCCGAGCAGATGACACACTGGCGTCCACACCATCCAAAATATTGGCCAAATTACACCAATTTTACACTGACCTGTACACGGCGGATTTTGAATCACCTAGAGAAATTGAAATAATTTTATCATCCGCTAATATTGACACTATAACTGATCAACCAGATCTTGTCGCACCCATCACTAAAGAGGAACTATGGGAGGTAATAAGATCAACCCCGCGCAACAAGTGCCCTGGGCTGGATGGCCTACCATATGAATTTTTCAAAAAATATTTTGAATATATTGCACCAATACTACTGGCAACTATGAACAAGTGCCTGGAGGACACAACCCTTCTACCTGGCGGCCAAGAAGCATATGTGGTCACACTCTTCAAAAAGGAGACCAGGCAGACCTAAACAACTGGCATCCAATTGCTCTCACCAATACTGACACCTAAATACTAACTAAAATCTTAGCTAAGCGTCTGGGTTGCATTGCTCAGACAGCCCTCTCCCCCCATCAGTTTGGCTTCATCCCAAATCGCTCAATTTGGGATAACATCCACACAATTGCCAACATCTGCCAAGCTAACCCCACACGCGCCCTTGCTTTCCTGAACCAAAAGAAAGCATATGACTGAGTGCACTGGGGTTACCTAGAACAGTGTCTAAAGGCTTTCAACCTACCACCCCATTTTATAAACTGGGCGCACCTCCTAACGCGCTCAGCCAGGTTTACAATCAGAGGCCCAGGTTTCCTAACTGACACCATCACCCCCAAAGGGGCCTCAAACAAGGTGACCCTCTTAGCCCCCTAAGTACAATTTTACCCTTGACCCCCTCCTCCGCATTGCAAACTCAAAGCTCACTGGAATCAGGTTGGAGGGACAACTACCAACCAAAATGCTCGCCTTTGCTGACAACTGCATTGTGGGAGTCTCAGGCAATAGGGATGCCAGGACGATTGAGCGCATTATTCACTAGTATGAATCAGTTAGTAACGCCATGCTGAACAAACAGAAAACAGAGGTAATTGTTATGGGCAAATTCAGTTTGAACTGGGCCCCACCCTCCCACCACCACACAAACCAACCAACCACACATCCAACCACACAACAAAGATCCAAGCCAGTAAAACCACTGTGTTTACCCTTTGCACACCATGCCGCCACCAACCCAGTACATCATCTGGGCATATGGCTCAAAGCTGGTGGATATGCACTTGACACCATCGAAACCAACATTTTGGACAACATCACAAAAAGAATGACATGTATGCGGAGGAGTAAAGCTAGTTTAACCGGAAGAGTTGTGTTAGCCAACTCCCTGATCTTGTCAAAGTTATGGTTTGCTGCCCACACGGTTCCCTTCTCTGCCAACTTTACCCACGCAGTCTACAAGCTCCTGCGGAACTGGCTATGGTCTGGTTACCGCGCACCTGTTAGGCTGGATACCATGTATGGCCCACGGAAGAAAGGCGGGATGAGGCTGCTCAACTTCACGGAATGAGCAACGCAAATCCTTGGCACATGGGTAGCTCTCACAACGTCACCCAATCTACCATCCCCCCACTGGGCTAAGGCAACCCAAACCAACTTCGCAAGGGCACTACATCTGAGGTCCCCCTCCAACCCTGTAACTCTGATGAAGTACCTTACAACACATCCAACCGCCACTGGACCACATAACACCAACCAATATTTCAAATGCATCCTGTACAACCTAAGACAAGGGGATTTGATTTTCTCCTATGCACAGCAATATGAAGACATTCACCCTCAAACTGGTTACGTGCAACTCTACAGGGGACAAACGGTGACTAACGCGCCTGCCCCACTTCCATCCTTTCCTCTATCCTGGATTGACTACCTAAACTACCAGGACGTCCCATATGACTTGCGCACCCAAAAGCAGGTGTGGGACCTCGTCATCTGCCCCCTCTTATCCCCACAAGTGTGCTCCACAGTGTGGCGCTACATGCGCCATATGTTTAGAACAGCTGACTGCAACTTCTCAATGTTCAAGACATGCGCCATCTGCGGCGGACCCAACACACTAGCACACTGCCTGAAAGAGTGCCCACCGTCCATGCATATCTGGACCAATGTGATGCACTTGTTTCAACAATCACCAACAGCTGAATTCTGACTATTCCGCGATATCCTGGCACTCAACATGACCTCGCCTATCCCCCAGACGCTAAGGGCTCTAATTGTGAGTAATGCATTATGGTCCATTCACACAATTACCCTCGACGCCTTCAATGGGATCCTCCACAATTTCAACCAAGCCATCATCAGGTTCCACAGCCCATTTGGCTGACCACTTCCAACCCTGGCTGTTTGGATCACTCCAACACAAATGGAAGAAATGGATGGGCAACTGGATTCCAATCTGGTTTCTTCATTATGACATTGAATACCTCACATTATTCATAGGCGGTACACCCTACTAGCCCCTGAGCTGCCATACTACTTAAGGTCTAGTCATCCGCCACCCGTGGCTCCTAGCCACACCCAAGTGTGCCAAGTCATATCTTTTGAGTTCCTTTGTTTTACGCTCTCTTCCCTCTTCTGTTTTCTGTTTTCCTCTTTCCTACATACCGGATGTGTCTGTCCCCTGGTCAGCCATCCTCAAATAAATACAAAAAAGTTGAGGCTTCACCTAAACTATCAAAATTCCCAACAATGGCAATAAATTACTATTTTACCATATGTGTGGAATTTGACTAGACAATTTTTATGTGATGTAATTAGGACCAGCCATAGACATGGCAAGAAGAGGCACCAAGTATACCATAAAGGACAAATTCATCAAGTTTATCTACAACTTTGTACATGAAAGGTACCTTCTTTTTCTGTAGATCTCATCTCAGGAGATATGGTGTCATGGAATCCATTGCTACTTGTGATATTAATCTCTTTTTTAGGTGATATAAATCTCTTGCTAGTTAAGGAATCAAGGAAACCATTCAACAAGACCTTGGGAAGGACCATGAGAACTAAGAAGCCAATGATACAACAAGGTCAGAAGAGTTAAATAAATATTCTTATATAGAGAACAGACCAAACAATAATGAAAGTAAATTAATTTTTAAAAAAATTGCAGTGACAACATTACCCTCAATGAGTATGTATCAAACTGTAAAAAATATCACAACAGATCATATTTCAAAAGATGTAATGACGCCAGACTGGAAGGCATCAAGCCAGAGATAATGGCTATTCTCATGGCCTCATTTCAGGATGTGATTAACATAGAAAGATGCACACTAATTCTAAATCAAATGAGGCACAACCACACGATTATTGTACAGAGAAGAATCACTTCATGTATAACAGAAAAGTATCTTCCAATCTACAATAAAAAACCTAAATGGACTTAATATATAAAAAATATTGAAAAATGCCATCCTGACCAAAAGGCGGTTATCCAATGAGGACTAACATGTGAGAGTTGGATCAATTGAGTTAAAGACTTCCAAATTTGTATAATCACAATTATGCCCCTAGAAATTGAATAAGTTTATGACTATCTTTTCATATTCTTGATTAATTAAGTCTAGGTTTAAGAACCTAATAAATTTATATAATTAAGTTATTATTACACAGGTTTTAGTGTATGCTTATTTCTTTTATTTTAGATAGATGAAGGGCTAGCTTACAAGAGTATCTAGCTACAGGAGCGCTAAGATTAAACTAAGAGGTGTACTTTTCAGTTTGAATTGAGTATCTTGTTCTAGTATCTACTACTTTCAAGAAGAAGAGTTCCATCAGTTCTGGTGTAGCAAAAGCGTCACTTGTGACTAGTATGATCTGAAATTTAGTTCTGATAACGCCATAATTGCCATAAAAGTGATTATGATAGCTGTTCTAAATATTGACTGTGTTGGCTGTCATGAGTAGTTCATATGAGATGCCAAAGGATAATTAGCTTAACCATATTTTGAACAAAATATAATTCCTCCTAATAATCAGCCTTAAAACTGTATCCTCACCAGTTTGCAGTTTGCAATATTGTCCCCTCATAATTTGGAGTATTCTTTGTATTGATGCTTCTGACAAAAAAGACCAAGGGTATCACTATCCCATGGATGCTTAAGATGCAATCTCTAAGTGTAAGGGATGAGTTGGACCAATTGTTACATATTGACTCAGGATTCAGAAATCTAAAACTGAATCAAAATGCTTTTAGAAATTTATGGCTGAAAATTGGGTTCAGCACTGGGCTGTTCCCCTCTCAAGCTATATTTTAGGCTCAAAATATCATAAAGGTTGGTGCATGGAGAGGCTCCCCAAAGTGCAACCTTTAAATGTTGAGCCCACACTTTCCAGACATCAGCTCAGAATTCTTTACTTCCAATAGTCCACTTTGTCCTCCCTTGCTTTGCCTTATCTTGTGATTTCCCCAACACAAGTTTTTGTCATATAACAAAAACATGAGCTCTTGAGCTTGGCTTCCCCTGATTACTCTGTCTTTTACTTGTCATGTTTTTGGTACCATGACATTCCAGGAATTAAGCCTTGCTTTCTATTTTTAAGATAAATAAAATAGCAAAGTTTACTTTAAAATTTGACTTGCTTTTCTGTCATTTTTTCTGCATCTGAGTTTTTCTAATTATGAGGTGTTTTAGTAAGTTGCATTAAGCTCTAATGATTACTCAAGTTTCAAGCTATGTGTTAGCCATCATTTAGTGTTGGCAAACAACGTTAAACATTAAACTTAATGGTGATTGGAAATTGGGATGGTTCCATTTGTTACACTAAGGTGCCCAAGTACCATTAAACTGAATAACACTATATAAGCAAACTTCTCTCCTTTAACACACCCCACTCAGTATGACTGTTAAGATGACATTTTAAGAAATCTGGATTAAGGTTTACCAGTTCTGAGTTTGACCTTCAAGTGGGAACCATGTTCCTTAACCAAATACTTTCATTATCTCCCACCCAGAAAACTGCACTTGCAAATTATTAGAATTACAGCACCATGTGGACTATTAATACTATTGTGGGCTTTAAAATATTCTCAGTGGAATACTAGTTTTTGGCATTTCATTACTTTGATACTATAATAATCTTAGAGTTAATTAACAATATCATATTAAGTTAAAGATTAAAACCCACTTGAATTTTTTATAAATCTTGATAGGACAATACTATATAATTGTATTTCATATTGCTTGGATAGACTTTTATATAGAGTACTTAGAATTATAAGATGTTTTATATTATATGGTTGCAGGATTGGAAATTGAAAGAAAATAAGTTTTGAACTGAATGCCTTAATAAGTACTTAACCTATATCTAAGGCAGGAGCTGAGATGTACAGGATTTTTAACTAGATAGGACAATAATTATTAACTTTGAAGCTATCAGTCACTTGCTCTAATATTATTGTATACTACTTTATGATAAACATCTTAAAACTTAACCTTTATTTTACTGTATGCTACTTTGTAACTAGAAAGGGTGGTTAGGAAGCTCTCTCTCATATACATCACTTTTTAAATCAAAAAGTGAACTGAACAAGAATTGAGAGAGCAACCAACTGCCAGTGCGCACTGCAATTATAGAGCAGTGAACATTGGCCAACCACCCAAGCGTAGGGAAGTCAATCCGCCCATCTGTGCACAGCACATAGAAATGGATGACTTGCCTATGCCAATATTAATTAACAATAATAATATGAAGGATGCTATGATGGACATACCATCTAATAAACTTCCTGCTGGCCCAAGCCCCCACATGACTAGAAATGGGGAAGGTCAATACAACATGTGTATGTCAAGTAATGATCTGGCAACACAAATGACAATGAAATGTGCAAATGTGTCAATGGGTCATGGGGCCCTTACAACTAGTGCAGATAATGGGGTCAACTCCCTAGGATCAGTGAATGCTGACAACCAGATGACAAGAGAAACCTTCCAGGAGTGAGGCCTGACGCCAAGAACAGTGGTGTTGGGAATATTCCCCATTGAACCTCAACCAGCAGAGGGGATTGGGGCCTCTCAGGGTGAGAAAATTTTTGTGGAAAAAACAAAAAACCCAGATGAAGTATTGGTAGGATCCAAAACTGACTCAGATTCAATTGACGAAAATCAGCAGCTCAAACCAACAGAGCAAAGCTATAAAAAGTTTTCTACTGACACAGAGAAACTTACTGAATCTGCTTGAGGTATTCGAGTGAAAAATAAGTCAGGCAACAATTCTGAAAAGGCCCAGTTGGGGGGTGAACGGTCCCCAACCAAAATTGATTTGGTGACATGAGAAAACCATTGGGCGTGATCCCCAATACACCATTGGGCGCAATCCCCTGACAAATTCATGTTGACAGGGGGTTCTAACTCAACCATGAATCAATGGCTGATCTCAAATGGACAATTGGGAGCAAACTCTGACAATTATAATCCATCAGAAGGGACTAAATTAGCACAGAGCCAATTGCTGAACCAATATGAACCATTTGGGACCAACCCCAATGGGGGTGAAACTATATCAGGGACCAAATCTGAGGGATTGGACACCCAAGAAAATTTGGCAAAAAAACTAAAAGTACTACTGGAAGGGGCTGAAACACCTGACAGCGGTCATGTCAGCAGCCAGGGCCCTGGTAAAATACACCCCAATCCAGTCAGACATGTTGGTGCGCTGAGGTGTGTCCAACCACAAGGTCAAACAATGGGAGGCCCTCCAGTTCCCATACTCTACGGCGACTCAGTGGGTCTTTAAAGGTATCAAACCAGCCATTGCAGCTATGTGGTGAGACCACAAATTTTCTGCCAGAGCGGCCAAACGCTGGCTCAACACCCAAATCTCTGATTGACATGGTGGTACTATTCAAGGCGTCACAAGTTAGGACTGAAGATGCCCTGGAATGGATGAAAATCCCTATGGAGAACAAGGTGATTGAGGCTGCAATCTGAAAAGATTTAAAACTGGTGGATGCAAAGGCCTGGATGGAGGCTGGCATTGACCTTTTAAATGCAATGGAGTACAACAAGGCAGGCATTACAGCATGATATTCCCAAGCCATCAGGAGCTCAGGCCTCAACTCAACAGATTTAGCTGAGTATACAAAATGGTTCCTGAATGCCTCTACTGCCCTCAAATGGGCCCAACACTCCATTCCAGTGGACACAGCACTGGAATGGTATAACACTATGTTCTCCCCAGAGGAGGCACTACCATGGATCATGGCTGGGTTCAAGGCCACTGAGGCCTTACATTGGTCATACACCTGAATTCCACCAGCCACTGCATCAGACCTGATGAAAGCGGGCTGGACAAAGGAAAAAGTGGTGGAATGGGGACCCTTCCAGGATTGGTTGCTGGAAGAGGCCATCAACTGGTCCACCAACAGATTCACATTGATGGAGATGAAATACTGGTTCTGAGAAGGGGCCAGTATGGACCTAGTGCATGAATGGGCAGAGCTGGGGGTGACTAAACTGATTCATAAAACTCTTAGAGGCTGACCATTTCCAATTGAAAAGTGGAAAATCTAGTGTGATGCTGCAACAATCGCTGAAGCTGCAGACTGGGATGCAGCGGGGTTCACCCCTGAATCAGCCCAACTGTGGATGGAACATGAGATTTCACCACAGGTGGCAACAACGATGAAAGGGGTCATGACCCCAGACTTGGGCTGAGAATGGCTCAAAGCGGGGATCCGCATCAAAACTATCCAGGATTGGAAGCAATCCTTCCTGGAACTGACACTAGTGGCCCCATATGCCACTGAAGGTTTCACCCCCTCTGAAGCATTCCAATGGAGTGAAGCAGGTGTTCCGGCAGCCATGGCACAAGTATTTACAGATGGGGGCTGGAATAGTGTCACAGTAAGGGACTGATGCCAGCGTAGCTCAATTATGCTGGAGGTCCTTCAAAAATACCTCCACCCAATGTGTGGCCCAGAATCTGCCCTCAAGTGGTACCAACTGGGGTTCTCGCTGTCAGATGCCCAAGAGTGGCAGAGCCTCGAGATTGGAGTGCAAATGGTTAAAAGTATCAGCTGACGAGGTATCAGCATCCACCAGATATAAGCGTTCCTCAACTGGGGGTTCAGCCTTGACAAATCAGTAAGCTGGATATTGAAGGGAAAGACCCCCGCCGAAGTACCCAATCTGAGCATGAAAACAAAATCCTACAGCGCCGCAGCAGCACATACCAAAGACAACACTTGGAATGGGGCAGGGAGCCACATTGAGTACATCTGTCAGTTGATCAGTGGGGGCTTTACAGACTGCCAGGAACCAAAATCATACCTAAAGGATGCTATCTGAATCCACCTGCAGCTAGTGGAGGAGGAGGAATGGTCAACCTTATAATGTCAATCTATCAGGAACTCAATGAAGTCCTAGATGGAGGGGACTTTGATCACCACTGGGTACCCAAATGGGGCTATATAGATATAGTGATCCCAGGCAAATTGGACTGCAAGAAACTCCTCAAAATCAGAATCAAATACAAGGGGATTTATCTGTGAATGGAACCAACCAGATACTCCAACCAAACTTCAAGGTGGGTAACCTTCCAGAATCTCCCCACTGATTGCGAACAGGAGTGGGTGCACGAAGTGATCTGGACCAGATTGTCATACTATGGGGAAGTATGAGATATTTTGGCAAGCTGGTGGCGATTACATCATGAAGTGCCTCTGCCCTCAGACAGTGGAAGCGCTGTATGAACTGGCACCTTGGATGAAACTGAACAAAATTGCTTTACCCCAATTCATCCACCTGCACAGCCTCAATAGGGTAGTATATGTTGAACAGGAGGATGCCAAACAAGTGTGCCAGTTCTGTTACCAGACTGGCCACACAATGGCTAAATGCCACCATCATAAAGGTAAAACTACATGGTAATACAAATATAACCCCGTTGGGGGAATCACCAAGGTTGGTACCAAGACTTTCCTCCACCCAAAAGCTAGAGAATGGATCCTGCGCAGCCTAACAGAGGTAGTGGATATGAAATGCCAGCAACAAGAATTGGATCTGGCATATAGAGAAGCATGGGAACGAGAAGTGGCAAATTGACCTGAAGCAGATGACAAACTGTTTATAAATCTGAACCCCAAATCTTACACAATGGATGAGGGAACCAACCCCAGACCAACAGAGAAATTTCCAACCCAAGCGGAATGGATGGTCCTTGAGGAGGAAAGATGGCAGAAGGTGAACCCAAAAAGTCTCCCAAGCAAGGGCGGATGCAGGAAGCCAGCAAATCAAAATCAAATCCTGACAAGATGAAATGAATACTAAATTGAATTGGAAGTCATCAGCAAATAAACCTGAGGTGACCGGTGAAAAATCAGCAGGAGACAAAAACAAAATCAGCTGGACAATAACCAACTAAAAAATTGAGTTCTGTTGTTAAATTGAATGAAGGGGTGTGAATCTGACTGACAGATGAGGGAGAATCTGCCGCTCTGCCAGCAGGGGACAAGGGGCACCCAGACCTGATCATAAAACCATCCCCATTATCCATTGACAGGGAGATGGGGATGGTGACCAAATTCCCAGTACACAGGATGCTCAGGAATATAATCCCAGTCCCAACCAACTGACCCCAAAACCAAATATTGCACCCCACCAACCATTAATGCCACCATCATTGACCAACCAGACCTCAGTACAGGACTCAATCCACAACCCAGACAACGCTAAACCTTATACCCATGGGTTGGGCAGCTGGAAATGAGGATAGTGACTACAAATGCTTGGGGGATGGTGAGCATTAAAACGAGGAGAAGGAAGATGCACCATTTAAAAACTGATAATAATATTGACCTAATTTTTATTTCTGAAACACAAGCTGGTAACCAAAAGAAAATGGTGCCAAGATCAAACCACGACGTGAAAAACCACCCATGGTCCCGCCAGATAGGCTACCAAGCCCTATGGATGGACCACATGGCGATAGTCGCAATGGACAAGAAAATAGACCTGGAATTCGTGGAAGAAACTCATGCCAGTAGGATCTTGATAGTGACAGCTACAAACAGAGAAACTGGCAGGAGCATATGAGCGGTAGCAGTTTACACCCCACTGAAGCACCACAAAAACCATATTTTTTGGAAATTCTTAGCAGAAGTGCCATCTGAAGTGATGACCGTAATAGCAGGTAACCTGAACTGTTGGACAAATGTGAGCCAGGATATGTTCTTGATAAGAGAATGTTCTAACGGTAAGGCTGATGAGATGCTCAGTTACCTAGTCAAATTGGGGATGTGCCTAACAATTGACAAAGAGGATGATGACCCAGCCAACTTAACGCGGTGGTCATATGACGCTGATGGATCCCCACTGTCAGGATCATGTTTAGACTACATCCTAGTGTCATCAGATCTCAAGCTGATGATGTCCAACAGTGAGGTTAGCATAAATGCTGAAAGTGACCACATGGTCATCCATGTGGATATTGACTTTGATGAACCTCTGAGGAACCTGAGTGGCAACTGGCACCAGCCACGCTGAGGGATGGGGAATGGTGCCAAAATATTGATGCTGGACTGGATTGACTGGTAGCATATCTGGACAACCACCCAGAGTTGGACCCAATAGAACGATGGACCCAGATCAAAGTGAAAATGAAGCACAATAGTATGAAGTTTGAAAAAGTGACCTCCTACAAGCAAACTGCCACCATGAAGCAGCTGAAATCTAAATTAGAAAGGCTGAGGCTCACCTGGCGGGACAGTGAGGACTGGTGGAGTGAGTACCAAACAACACACAAAAATGTATAAGGACATAATGATGAAGCAAGACTCAGAGAGATGGACCAATGCGACTTACCAATATCAGAGTCTAGCAGGGACAATGACCAAAGAGGGCCTGAAACACCTCAAGGAAATTTGAACCAAGGCTAGGGTATGGGAAGTGGAGACAGCGGAAGGGGAAGTATCAACAGACCTCAAAACAATCAAGTGAGAGGTTGAGCTTTTTTATATAATCATTTCTGACAATGAGAAATGAGTGAATCAGCAACAAAAACCCTTATTGACCTGGCCAAGCTGGCACTAGGGGCTGCATGCCAGAAGATGTTGCCAAGCTATCTGCCAAACTCTCTATCAATGAAGTTAAGAGGGCGCTAAAGGAGTCGCCAAGAATGAAAGCACCAGGCCCCAACAATATGTGTGTAGAAATATACAGCATATTTTGAGACTGCATTGCACCAGAGCTCAAAGCCCTCTTCAACCACTGTTTACAAAATGGCCAGCAAATTCTGGGAGGCCAAGAGACCCAAATTGTACTTCTGTACAAAAAGGGCCTCAGATGCCAACTTTGGAACTGGCACCTGATTGTGCTATCAAACGCCAATTATAAACTGCTCACGCGCATACTATCTAATTGACTGATGGCAACAGCACCGCGCACGCTCTGTAAGTCCCATAATGGCTTCATCAAAGGCTGTAGTATATGGGACAGCATTGGTTCAGTCCAGAGCATACTCCAGGATGTGAGAGGCATTGAACAGAGGTACCTTATGTTCCTTGACATGGAAAAGGCATATGATTAAGTAGTGTGGTCATTCTTCACAAGGTACTAAAGGCAGTCAGTATCCCTGAAACTTTTTGAGCATGGATAATGATGCTGTACTCAGGCCTGGTAACAAAGGTGATTGTTGCAGATGGCATAACCAATTAAATCTTGGTCAGGCAAGGTCTTAGACAAGGTGACTCTATGTCACTGATACTCTTCAACTTTGCAGCCAACATTCTACTGGCAGCAGCAGATGTGAAAGCTCTGGGGTTTAGTCCACCCTAACCAAATGCCACTGAAGATGCTAGCATTTGCTGACAATATGGTAGTAGGCATAAGCTCACTGACTGACCTTCATGGCACTGAGGAACTATTAAACCTCTATCAGCTAGCATCAAACACAAAAATCAACTTAACAAAAACCTCAGTGATGAGGGTTGGCAACCTGAGCTTCAACCCACCAACTGACACAACACCAATCATAAACTCCCAGACAGTCTGATACCTTGGGATACTCTTCAATAATAAGGGACCAGTGGTACTGGAGACCAAATAGGAAGTATTGTCAAGCTTATCAATCTGAATGGCATGCTGGAAAAGTGCCAGACTATGCCTCGAGGAGAAAGTGCAGGCAATAAAAATGTCTTCATCTTTTTGAAGTTGTGGTATATTGCTCATGTGCTGCCAATGAGCCTGAACTTAGAGAAGAAAATCAGGTCAATGCTCCAAACCTTCCTGTGGTTCAAGGTGAAGTCAGTGCTGATACCACTGGAAGCTCTGTCAAAACCAAAGAACAAAGGAGGCATGGGCCTCCTGGACTTTGAATCTCACACCTGGAGTATATGGGGAAAGTCATTCCTGAAGCTAACACAGATGCACATGCACTGCCTGACCCTAGCATGGGGTGTAAACTGGGCAAGAGCCCAAGGCCTCCAAGAGCTGGTCTCTCCCCTCTCAATATATGAATGGATAGTGCACCACCCATGGATAACCTCCCAAAAAGGTACTCCACACTACTGGCAACTATGCAATTGGGCCATGCGCCAGGGAGGATGGTCATTTGAGCAATCAGACTGAGAAGCTAACCAAATTCAAAGGGATATTGATGCACATAATTCTGCAATGATTTCTGCAACAAGCTGGGAGGAGTGTAACTGAATTGTCAATAAATATGCTACCAAGTTGATCAGAATAAGGTACAAATTAATACTGATAGAATATGGGGACCCACTCCTGAAACCAGGACACAATCCTCCCACCTATCTACAAATCCTAAACAACTGGACTACCAAAGGCCACAACACCAACTACCTGACAAAGGAGTTGATCTTGGGCCTGAACACCCACTTGGTAATAGCTAAACAGTGTTTGGTAACCTTGCAGATCCTAAACTGGGCATTCAAATCAGGCAAGCATATTGGGATAGACTACCAGCACAAAGAATACCCCATATGTGCTGAACTGGAAGTAGATATAGTCCACCATTACTATGAATATGCAGTGCTCAAAAAATACTGGTTCACAATATACTATATCCTATCAGGCAAACAATCACCACTGGGAATATATCCATCACAGGATCTTATCTTCACAAAAACCCTGATAACAGCTCCAATCCAACTATGAGCCTTCATTTACCATTATTGTGTATAGGTAATTCACTGTGTGCTTGTTGCCAAGGTTTTGAGCAATGAGCACCCCCACCACAGAGGTTTGGTATTAAAGACCATTCATATTATTTCTGATCAGCTCCGTCAGATCTTGAAATTTTTGCACCTAATCCCCAGGTGTTATAAAGCCATATGTTTGGCTTTCCCTGCTGGATTGCTCATCATATATAATGAGGCAACTAATTGACTGAGAATTGAATGGCCTGTAAGCCCGCTGATGCTAGAACCATAGCTAGCAATGGCAATCGCTGATCAGCAATGGTCGGAGGTGCTAGAACTCTAGTGGCCTGAACCCCCAGTCCTTTTTACCCTTGGTCGAATTACCTGTATTCTGCCCTCCCCTCTTACTTTCCCTTAAAGTTATTTTAAATAAAGTATAGAGTTTTATAAAAAAAGAAATGGTGGTTAGCCTAGCGGGTAAAACTGCTTCCACCCCTAGTGCAGGTTTTGAGTTCGAAACCTGTACTGGCTAGAAAAACTTTCTCGGTGTGGTATATTTTTCCCAAGGTTGACCCACCTCAAATAATTTTTTTTACATTGTAACTAGAAGCTTTTGTGTCTAGATTTTTTTATAAAGAACTAGCGGAGTTACCCGTGCTTCGCTACAGTGTCTATAGAATTTCAGGTGGTTCGAATTGATTAATTTAGATTTTATATATAGTTAAGCAGTAACTACTCGGCTAAATCTAATTGCTCAATCGAAGCAACCAAAAAGACCAACCACTCAGCTAAAACTAACTGAACTTATCAAATCAACCAATAACTAATCACCTCCAAAGCTAAACTGTATCCTATCGATTCGACCAAAAACCATCAACCACTCGGCCAAATAAAATAAACTTATCAAATCAATCAGATTCTAAATTATTTTAGCTTTTATATTGGTAGATAGCTATCAATAAGTTCAGAAACCATTAAACCTATTAAAAATTCCAACCTCCAACCACTTAGCTAAAATCAATTAAGTCTGCCAAATTAATTGAACCATCAATCTCTTTTTTTTAGTACTAGAGAACCATCAATCTCTTATCTGAAACTATTGAGCCTATCGAATCAACCAAAAAATAAACCACCACTCAGCAAAAAACAATTATTGAACTTACAAAACAGCCAAAAACTACCAACTAAATATCAAAGCCTATGAAACTAAACTAGATGGTAAATATGAAACTATTGAATTAAATGAATATGAAAATATACAGCCAAATTGCTATATAATTACCATTAGAAATATACGTTCTAGATCTTATATAGAACTGATGTTTAAAGTTATATGATTATATTAAACAATTACATATTAGTATTCCGTTCCCAAACTTTATAGAATACTTGTGCCAAGTTGGTGATTTTTGGTTATTTGCTCGAGATAATGCATCTATATAAACAAATTAACATACTGATTCTTTTGTAAATAAAATTTTAGACTAATTCTTGTTGATACCCAGCTTACACAGATTTGTTTGTGGGCTTAAAGTTCATCTGATAATCTTATATTTTTTATATTTGTAGATGGTTATCGATAAAATTAAGTAATCAAATTATACTTAATCAATATAAATTTACCAACCATTCAGCCATACCCAATTAAACCTATCGAACTAACTAAACCACTAAACCACTTAGCTAAAACCATTAGATTAAAAATCAACCAATCACCAACCGCTTCGTAAACCAAAACTAAGTGTATCGAAACAACCAAAATCACAACTACTTACCAAAGCCAATCAACTTTATTAAATCAACCAATCATTAACTTTATTTAAACCGTTAAGCTTATTAATCAACACAAACCCACCAACCGCTCGACAAAACCATTTAAACTACCGAATCAACCGAATATCAAACTTCTTGGTCGTAACAATATACCGATTTCCATTAAAAATATATAAAACTTTCATTTGTTACATATAAAACTTTTTATTTTACTATGAAAATTAAAAATAGGGCTTCAAGGTGCACACGGACCCCCTCCCTTCCACCTATAGCTAAATTTTCAGAGCTCTACATGCTCTATTTTTGGCTGGGTATCACACACACATACACATTTGCTTTTATATATAGATTACGCCAGGATTCGAACAACTGACCTTTTATAGAGTTGAAGTTTAGAGTCAAAAGCTGAGCCGATTATGCTAGAGGAGGTATTTTTAGAATCAATTGGACTTTTGATTCAAAGTTTTGATTTAGATAAACTTGTTAAATACCCGAATGACCACTAACCACTTAACAAAACCATTTAAAATATCAAATCAGCTGAATATCAAACTGCTCAGCTGTAACAATATAGCGAATACCATCGATGTATATATAGGATTTTCACTTGTTACATATAAAACTTTTTATTTTACTGTTAAAATAATTTTTTTAAAATTTATTCTGCTATTCGGGGCGGAGACAAATCCAACAAAGCAAAGATCATAAAAATCGGTACAGCCGTTCTTGAGTTATAAATGGTGTAACTAACACGACTTTGTTTTATATAGATAGATAGATTTATCTTTGAATTTATAAAAAATATAGCACAATATATGATATTAACTATACTATAAATATTTATAGGATCTGGTAATTTTTGCCAATAAATTACTCAAAATATGACTTATATGTATAGCTATATTTCAAATCTTAAGTAAATTGTGAGATTTATTATGTATATCTCTGAAGGTTAAAAATGTATAATTTTACAAAATAATTTAAAAGATCTTATGAAGAAAAAATAAAAAACATATTTGAGGTGGGTCAACCTTGGGAAAAATATACCACACCGAGAATTTTCTAGCCAGCTCAGGTTTCAAACTCAAAACCTGACTAGGGTGCAAGCAGTTTTACCTGCTAGGCTAACCACCCTTTTCAAAGATCTTATAGATATTCTTTATATTTCTATGTTTTTATATCAGTTAGCTATCTAGATAAAAATCTTATATATATGTATCAACAGCAGTAGATAGTCTCTATATATATTTATATTTTATCATGCTTTTTGTAGCTTTTAATCTATTAGATTGGATTAATAGAGTAATAAAATTATATTTTACTTTAAAGAACTTTTTAGTGTAGAGTTACTGTTTTTAAGGATCATGGACTCTATAGCATACTGTGAGTTTTAGCATGTAGTATTATACTTTGCAAAGATTTAGAATATATAATAACTCTAAACAGTATATTATTTTACAGCAAGCAAGAAACTTTATGTAATCTATAGAAACTATAGTTCTATATTTATTCGAGGTATGCCAACCAGGGGATGGATATTACTGAAATCACAAAAATTAAAACCCAATCAAAACAAATGGAAAGATAAAATTAAACTGCAAACCAGATGGGTAGCAGAAACTGCTAACCCACCATGGCTGAGGGTGAGGGGGGTCAGGCGGTTTGTTTTCAGACAAATCTGCTGTGGCCATGTCATTTTGGTTGAAAAAATGGACCCAAGTGGAGAGCCAGGGTGTTGGGGCATCCGCATAGTGGGGGTGAAGGACATTGTAGTATAAGTTCTCAACCTCTTCATCGCTGAGCGTGGTATATTGCTTCAACAAATTCTGTGATATAAAATTCAGCTTGAATGCAGGCTTTGGGGAGTTTGGCAAAATTGGTGATACTCTTGTGGGTAAATTTAGCAGATGGGTTAATTCTGCTAGTTTAGTGACATGCATGATAGTGGCTTCAGCATTATTAAACAACTTTGAGATGTCACTGCAGGGAGATTTGGGGAAATCAGGGGGAAGTAAAGTGTGGGCAGCCCTTCATGGAGTTTAGTTACTGATTTGGCCACTGCTTTGTGTAGGTTTGGGCAACAGGGAGAGGCTACCACAGCTAAGGTGAGCTGGTGGTTGCTTTGGTAGGGGGCAGCATTGGGTAGTGGAGTAAAATGTTTGGGAGGTGGGTTATCATCAAAATCAGGAAGGAAAAATTTGGCCTGACCATAATCGAACTGGCCAAGAGGTTGACCAGTTTGTTTACTCATGATAACTTTACCTGATTCATCAATTTTGGCCAGTAAGTCCCATGGATTTTGGTTCACAAGAATAGCAGATGAAGAATTGGGGTAGGTAAGAGTTGACTGGGCAACTTGGGAGTTGATGGTGGTCCAAGCCTGACTCTGATTGGTGGGGGCAGATTTGGGTGGGTAAATGTGGGTAGTCAATTTGGTGGGGACTGATTTTCACTATGGCCCATCAAATTAGTATGTTGGGTGGGAGGGGGCAGCAAAATGCCCCATTTGGGACCCACTGAATGTGGCTCCAGACCCACATCAGAGGAAGTGGCTTGGGGGTAGGATTTTTTGGAATGGTTGAGTCCCTAACAGAGGGGACAAATTTGGTAACCATTATCCACCCTAGCCCAAAAAAGTGCTCAGGTGCTGCTACAATATGAGCATGGGGGGAATTTGTTGGGCAATGGCAGGGTGGTGAAGGATTATGGTGGCAGTGGCATGAGGTGCAGCAAGGCGCTCTGCACCAGAAGGAACAGCAAAGACAAGGTTGGGTTGTGTCCCATAAGCCATAAGCCCTGCCACCAAAGTTTATATAAAATTTGGGGTGGGAGGTGGGAGGGAAGATTTGCAAATGACACCACCATTATGGTGTCTGTTGGAAGGCGAGTTCAGGTGGTAGAAATGGGGATGTTTTTGTATATTAGGGGGTTGGAGGCTGCTGCTGCAGCATCCTTCTCCATTTGGAAGCCAATATCAAAGTAGCCCTTAAAAGGGCAAAAGTTTGATAAAACCAGATGGTGCAAATGCAGCGATGGCCACTTCAATTATTGCCTTGTCAGCATATGGGAATAAATGCCCATATTTGACATGGAGGAAAAATTAGATGTTGGATCTGGGTGGGGCGAGAGGGGTGGATGCATGCCAGATAGAGTGTTAAGTCCCATGGGGGGATAAAATGGCCAGTAGAGTTTGGCAGACTGTTTGAGCTTATCCAAATTCATTTTTCTGCAGGGTGGAAAATGCTGGGAGGTGGAGCACTGCTGCCCCACGCTGGAGCAGCAGGCGGTGGATCTGAGGACATTAACTGGAAAATGGATGTGGGCAGATGGCAGGTATAAATTTAACTCTTGTTTTTTATAAATTTGCTCAAAAGTGAGTTTGAGTAGAAAGAAAAAGTTAGAAACTATAGTTCTATTGGATGATAAAGTAAAACTAGCTTTTTGTCTATTATAATAGGCAAAATAGTATCTTTTGTATTGTCATGAGATTTATCAGTGTCTAAGGATGTTTTACTTGATTTCTAAATTATAAAATCTATGAATGATAAAGATAAACTTTTATTAGGTATTATGCTAGTACTTTTATCTATGCAAGCAGAGCTGCAAGTAAGCTTCAGTACTAATATAGAGCTAATTTATAAGTGATAATATATTGAAAGATAAGGTAATAGATTTTAAGTAAACTAAAAACAACTAATATAATAGAATAAATTGTAAGTATACCTATATGTGAAGGTGCTAAAAATATGGCATCTATAATTAATTTTTATTATAGCTAGCACACAAGTCTCATGTAATTATCAACTAATTTTAATACTATACTAAATACTTAAGTCTTATCTAAAACTAAATAGTTAAACTCTTAATAACATAGATAGGGAATAGTTGGTCAGTCACTTTCACAGATTAACTCAAGTTAGTTTCTATGACAAATACTTTTTCTACAATAGAACACTGGTGAATAAAAATATAATACTACTATACTAAAATTAGCGCTTAAAATATAACAATTTTATAACAATTAATAGTTTAATTAATGTAAAGGCTATAGTATTAAGCTAAGCACATGTAAGAAAAAAGAAGTGATAGCTTAAAGCATGAACCATCATATATTACTTTTTTGGTAATGTCTTTCTCTATATAAATAAAAATTATTGTGTATCTATTTATAGACACATTATCTCATGAACAAATGAGCCAAAAATAGCCAAATTTGACAAATAATTTATAGATTTTTGGAAGATGCATAGGCTTTATTTAAAAATTATTATATTAATAAAAGTTATATATAATATTTAAAAACAATATATAAGATTTAATGATAGTTGGTATATCATCTCAGCTGAACGTTCTGGTATAATTCATTTGATTCGATATGTTTATTGGTTTAGGTAAGCAGTTAGTAGTTTTGGTTGATTTATGGGTTCAATAATTGGTTTTGGCTGAGTGGTTGGTGAGTTTTGAAAGTTTTGCTAGATTCAATGGTTTCAGATAAGTAGATGCTGGTTTTAATTATTTTATAGATTAATTGGTTTTGGCTGAGTGGTTAGTAGTTTAGGCTGATTTGATAGTTTCAATTGATTTTGACTAAGTGGATATTAGTTTTGGTTGATTTAATATGTTGGACAATTTTGCCAGGCGGTTAGAGGTTAGTTAAATTGATAGGTTTAATAGCTTCTAAACTTATTAATGATAGGGGTGGTTATCCTGGCAGGGTAATTCCTGCTTTCATTCTAGTGCAGATTTTGTTTGACACATATTCGAAACCAGTACTGGCTAAAAAACTTGGCATGGTATATTTATCCCAAGGTCAACCCACCTCAAATATTTTTAAATATATTGATAGTCATCTACTAATATAAAAACTAAAACAATCATTTAGAATTACCTGCTAAATTATAGCCTAAGCAAAGCTAGGAAAATTAGCCAGTATTCATATAAAGACCTATATAGGTATCTCATGTACCTTTTAAATATATATATAAAAGTTATATCTGAACCCTTACACACAGGATTATGGGAGGGAACTTGTTCAAAAATCAGATCTTAACCCTTATACCCAGGATAATAGGAGGGAAATTATTTACTAGCACATGTACCTCTGATACGTAAATTTAAAATCTTAACCATTCCCCAAGTGATACTGAATTTAAGCTTATAAATTAATAGTGTAAAAGTTATCAGAAACTCCTTAAAGTAAAATTGAATATGACAGCACTTTGCTACCGCTAGATCTTATCTGAAGTATATTTGTTTAATGATATTTATTGGTTAAGAGTTATGAAACATAGACCATCTAGTACTAAAAAAAAGAGTTATGAAACATAGTTTTATTCAGTGATATTATTGGTTAGGAATCATGAGGTATGATTTTATTTAGCAATTGTTTTATTCTATCTAGAATTGTTGAATATGAAAGTGGATTATGCAATTAACTTTATCTCTAGGAGGTAATTTAAAAGGGTGAATTTCAAGTTAAAATTAGGTCATCTATCCATCAAACCTTTGGTAATTACCTATTATTATTTGATCCTGAAACAGATTAGGAAATACAAACCACTCTATAATTGAACTTTATGAAAGGTTTACAAAGGTGTGCAAACCATTTAATTTTTATGAAAGCCAAATTCCAATCGACCATGCATTCTCCTTTACAGATAGATGATTAAAGAATTTTATTCGAGATAACAGATAGGCTGATAAAAGAAGTTTATTCGAGGTAACAGATAGGCTGATAATAAATCGGATAATGGATTAAACCTTCATTTCCGCTGTCGATGCATGTGGTAGTTTGTTCACCTATTCAGGTTGGTAAGAGCAAGGTTTATGATTGGTCGATTCTAATCCATATAGACGATTGGCTAAATTCACAAATGGATTTACGATGACTCGTAGCTCCCTCAGGTTGCTGGGTCAGAATCTCATCATCCGAAAACCGACCCAAGTGCGACTCTACACCCTACGGAGAAATCTTTCCAAAATGGACTTTATAAGCTTGGCTTTTGCAGTGGGACTCTTCCAAACTTGATAATCTGAGTAAGTTACGTACGCTGTAAAAATAAAATTTGAAAACTATATATTGCTGTGGGGCGACATCCTCTTATAATTTTCAAATATCTAGCTTTTAGATTTTAAGGTGCGCTGTGGTAAACTTACTGGGGTGGTTATCAACTAATTTTATTTCCTACACATACTATCCCCAAGTTTGTTTCCCATGCTCTTTGTTTTTTTTTATTGGGAAGTTGTTGCTCCCTTTCAGAGCAAAGTTTTATGGTTGGCATTTTAATCCTTGTAGTGATATTTAATGGCTAGCTTTTGTTTTTTAGTGTAGTTGCCCAGTTTAAATGTTCATCTACCAAGTTCTGGTCTTCCTCTCACAATACTAAATTTTCTATCAGATAAACATGAGCGGTAAGCGTAACCAGAAGAAGATTTTGTTTGACTCCAGAGCCAGCTCTTCCAGGGTATACGGCTTGGTGCGTCTTCCGCATACCGTTTATAAAAGCATGCAGAATGATCAAATGAAAGCGTCCGTCAACCTTCAGAAAGGCAAGGTGACCTTTGACAAGTATACCTTCGACTGCTACACCCGACCAGCCATTTCCCGTCGTAAATTCTATGAGCAGGCGGCCAAGGCGGTGCCCATAAGCCCCAAGTTCTCCCTTCGCATCGATTATCGTAGTAAAGTATTGTCGGATGAGGCCAAAGAAGAGCAATTGCTTAAAAATGTTCTCGAGTTCCACCAGCAGAGCGTTGGGGACCAACCCGCAGTGCGCGATCCTGAACGAAAGTATAAGCCCCCCGCCCAACCCAAAAGTCAGAGCAACGTGCACGACCCTTCCTCCTCCCAAGAGTACCTAGCAACCCACACCGGGGTCTACACCAAGACCATCCCTCTAAGGACTCGCATCATTCACCTGCTTGCCTTGAACAAGTACAAACTGAAGCCCATCGCTGAAATCCTCCGTGAAGACCCGGCCCAAATTATTCAGGAGCTTGCCTCGATTGCCGATGAAGAAAACGGCGTGTACCGCTTAAAGCTACTGCACTATCTTGAAGTTGAGGTGGCCGACTTCCCCGACTATATCCACAAGGACCGCATCAAGGCAACTATCAACTGCCACACGGCGTTTAATCTCGCCCGACTTCCAGGCAACATCTCGCAGCGTCGTGCTCTCGACCCGTTTTATAAGGAGGCCGGCATCAAGCCCGATCCCATATTCGCCATTCCCGAAGCCGAAGTCAAGCCCGCCCAGAGCCAGCCAAAGGCTTCATCCGCCCGGCGGCCTCAGAAAGTTTCGTCCCCCACCAACCCTTCGCCGTATGCAAGGCCTCAGCCCGCGGCTCGCGCCAGGAAGACGCCCACACCCCCGCCAAAAAGTAAAGTCCCCAAGCCGGCCCGACCCGTCGTTAGAACCAAAATCGCCGACCAGGCCCCCAGCCCCGTTGATAAAGTGGAGGTCAAAAAGACAAAACTTGTTCGCGCCCGAACCGTCGCTAGAACCAAAATCGCCGACCAAGCCCCCAGCCCCGTTGATAAAGTGGAGGTTAAAAAGACAAAACCTGTTCGCTCCCGACCCGAACCCGAACCTTCCTGCGCAAGCCCCATCAAGCGGCAGAAAAAGATTTCTCGTGCCCAAGTTGAAGAGCCCGAGGTTATGCAACGTCAATCTTCTCGCATCCCGGCCGAAGTCCCCAGGGCCATGCAACGCCAACCTTCCCGCGCCCAGGCTGATGATCCCAGCAAGGGCAAACAGCGCCGGTCGGAGGCTGCTTCTCGCCCTGCCAAAACTAGCTTGCCTGCCTTAGATCCCAAGCTTTCCTCAATGCTCCGCAAGTTTGGAAAAACAAAATGCGAGTATGAGGAATTGCGTGGCTTTTTTGTTCGCCACAAAGGCCGGTTCAATGAACTCATGTCTCAACTCAGAGCCAGCAACGATGGTGCTTTGCTCAAAGAGCTGAAAAGACGCGCCGAGGTCCTGAAAGGCTCCAAGGATTCCGAGCGCTTTATGGGGGAGCGCAAGCACCTTGAGAGCCTTTACACGGAGCTCGGCGCTCAAAAAAAGGCGATCCTCGAGTTCAGATAAACTCGCTTTTGTCTTTAAGTTCAGTTTTCATTCTAGCCCTTCGCATTTGAAGAGACGGCGCCGCTGGCTTAAACTTTTAGCTTGACAGATATTCCCTAAGCAAGGGCTAATATTTGATAAATAGATCAAATTAGGTTCCATGAGCTGAAAACTCGAGGGTAAAAGCTCTCTTTTAGCTTTTAAGTTTCAATACTTCTCTGACTGACTGATATTTATATCGGTTTATATAGTCCTTTGTATTTTCCACCTTAAATAAAACTTAGCTTCCCCTTTTGACTTTATCCTTTATGGTTTCGATATTTAGGTAACTTTTTGTATTCATCTTGATATTTTGGCCTATTCTAACCTTGTTAGTGCACCACTTTATCCTGACCTAGAGCCCAAGTTTAACTTGACTTACTTTCTTCACATTTTATGTTGGGCCCCATCTATCTTAAGATAATGGTATCCAATACGAACATATGCGTACTGTAGGAACGGGCTCATAATACAAACTTCTGTTTGGTCGATAACTAGCTGCATACCCATACTTTGTTAGGGTGTGTTAAAGGCAAAAAGTACCTACTTGAAGGTCATGTACTAATATATGAGTCTCCGAAAGACTTGAAGCACAGCATTTAAAAATGTAAGGATGGAGTTAAAAAAGTATCTTAGTAGATATAAATGGTTGCATAATAAATAGATGGTAGAGAGTTAGTTATTTTTCGTTCTAGTCTAATCATCTGAGGGATGTAAGTTTATCTAACTTTAGCTATCGTCTGATAATGTTAATGTTTTATCAATAGCACCGAGAGTTTTCCAAGGGTTAGTGATTGAAATCTGGTTCTAAACTAACTGATTAAACTATTGGGGAAGCTGGATTTAAGTAACCCAAGATTTAAACTGTAGTCTAGAGATTTGCTTTTTAGATCTAGGCTATCCACCTTCAAAGTTTACAACTTTACTTAGTAGTGATGTTATATAGGATCTTAATAGTGCATGCAAGTTTTATTTGTATGTAGTAATCTGCTACTTAGGAGAAAAGACACTTTTTATAATTGGTGCCCATATATATTAACTTTATTATACTTCAACTGAGCTTTTACCATCTTTTACTTTTACCGTGTAACTTTAGAAAAGTTAGAGCTGCAATATTTCTATTAAAGCTACCGTGAGACAAGTATAAGTAAATAAGCATAGTAAAATTAAACAATATCTTTAAAAAAGTATATATGGCTCATGACCTTGATCATAGCGCTGATTCACCTTCCTTAGGGTAGATTAGTGGCCTTTATAAAAAGTTATGGATAGTACCATATAAACTGTGAGAGTAAATTTAGTTCTTTTTAGCAAAGATGTGTAAATAAACTCTATATAGTTAGGTGATAGCGTATATTGTACAAGTTGAGCAGTTAAACTTAAAGTTTATAAAGAACATATTTGCTCTTTATTTGACTATTTCTACCACATAACATAATAAAAAGCTCATCTTTACTTTAGGGTGATTTGCATATATCTACTTGTAGATGTAGCTTTACCTTTAAAATCAAAGAAAATTGACCTAAAACAATTTTACAATGTCTGCACATGTCCATATACATGATATGTTATTCTGTCTAAAGTACCAATTAATATCATTATTACCATAGTTATTAGGCAGCTATAGCCTCAAGATTCTATCTATCTTGTTTCAGTATAAACCTTTTGGTGGACCTGAACACTTTTCCATGCAGTAAGTTTGGTTTGAGAGATAATACTATATCACATTGATTTATTATAAGAGATGTAAAGTCAGCTTAAGTGCTTTTAACCTTTCTTGAAGGGTATTATATATATTCAAGTTTTGTTTTACTATAATAATGATATCTAAATCTTTGATTTATCAAATTTATGCCTAGAGTTTTCTGTTTGGCTTAAAACAGCTAGTATAGCAGTTAAGCAATATCTAGCCAACGCTATCAAGCTAAGTTCAGTTAGCCTATAAGACATTGATAGTATAGATCAGTGGTTCCCAAACTTATTTTTTTAATGGAACTCTAAGTGAAATGACTACACAACTGCATGATAGCAAAATTATAAAAATAACTTTAATGTCTTGAATGGTAAATAGTGATATAAAATAGAATATAAATTGGTAAATTAAAGTGACTTGTAATAACCTCAAATTAAAATTTAATCTGCCACAGATATCCTGTTGGGATCCTGGCAAGTTATTGCTTGCAGGTGCTTAGCAGGATCTCAACAATATATCAGATGCAAGGGCGTTGAAACTTTTAACATATTGTCATGATAACAGCCAATAAAGTTTAGACCAGTTTGCCAGTCTGGATGCAAAAACACCTAAAAGGCAAGCCCAAATGCTAGTAATGCTGCTGCTTGAACAAGGTTAAAATGTGCTGTGAGGGAATAACCAGCAAGTGCCAATAGTCCATAATTTATAAATAGCAACCTAGCCATGAACCAGGCTGTCATGGCCCCAGGGCCTATGGGTTGGGGTGCTGAGAAAAGTAGAATTAGATTGGGTGGTTTAGATTCTATTAATAGAAACAAAATGAAATTTGGGGTATGAAATTTTATTGAAATTTAAAATAAAAAATTGACCGTCAATTTCATCAGTGTGTTATGACTTCTTAATTAGATGATTGATTTGAGGAATAGCTTAGGGGATCATGGGATTGGGGCCTTCAAGATTTGACCTAATCTGGCAAACTTTGAGTTAGAGGTGAGAAAAACAAACAAAATTTGAACTGACTTCAAAAGAATCAGCAGCAGGCTGAGTTGCTGTTGGTTTGTCCACAGATGCCTAAATTGCGACTTTACTGCAGTTTAGATGGTTAAATGACGGCATCTTGCCTAATGGGAAACAGGAACCTCCCAAGGTCGCCCCACATAGGGCATCCCAAGAGGTTGGTAACAGGTTCAGGGTGCCCAACCTGCCTTTACCCTGTCACTTTGGCGTCCGTTCACCAAGTGGGGTTCATTGGATGTGGGCTTTTATATGTTTTGGGAGGTTCCAAGATGGTGCAACTTTTGATGATAGCTTGATGCCATCAGTGAGTTAAACTGAAGATCAACCTTAGGCGCTTTCTTCATAGAAAGTACACGCCAGTTGGGCCTTGTTCTTAACATTTTCAGGGAGAGATTCAAACTGACAACAACATTTTCTGATGACCCAATGTCATCATTGAGCTTTGCCAAATATTTGACATGAGACACTTTATTTGCTGAAAGTATGTGCCCATTGGGCTTTATTGCTGATGGTCTGGGATTGTCAACTTTTAAGGGAAAGATTCGTTGCTTTTAATCACAGTTGTCCCCTTTGTCCCATATGGGTGCCAACTCTTTGCCAACTCGATGCAGATCCTCAAAATTCACTGTATCAATTCTCCAGATGTAAAAATGAGGCTTGGAGTGGAATCCTCAAAGGGTAAGCTGTGACCCACCACTTGTCCACCACATGGGAGAAGTTGCTCTGGGAGATGAGGGGGGCTGCCAGCCTTCTTGATCTTCTTCTTGGATGAGAAAGGGAACTCCCAATCCAAATGGAGGGGTGCTCCCCCAGACTTGCACAGATGGTTAAGATTTTTGTGTAAAACAAACTACAGATAGTCTAATATTAATTATTTATTAATATAAAAACTGGGGATCATAAGCAATAGATCATTAGAATAATTTCCTTAGTACTTAGGACACTTAGAGGCTAATAATGAGATGTAAATGAGGATTCAGAATAGGCAAAGGGTTGCTCTAATTAGCCAATTAGAGATTTAACCTATCAGAACTCCCAAAAGATCTTTTCTCCCTGCTTTGGCTTACTTTCAGGTGATTGGTCAACAGCAGGTATGATAAATTCATGTTGTAATGATTTAATATATTTGATCCAATCAAGCATCTTGAAAGTATTTTCATCTCAGCCAGTTACCAGATGTCCTAGTTGGTGATTGGTGAGTATGATATTTTCATCCCCTGGAACCCCCTTCAGGTCTATAAAAGGAGGGTGTTTCTCTTAGAAAGTTTCACTAAATTCAAGTTTAGTGCATAAGTAAACCTCCAAGTCAGTTCATCTATACTGCCAGGAGTTTGGAGTAATTTTATAATTAATATCCAAGCTATTCAGCTGAGGCCTAGGAGTAATATCATTACTCCAATCTGAACTATTACATCAAGAGTTAGGGAATCAGTAGTACTTCTGGAGTATTCAACAACAAAATATTCTTATTAACTAGTCAAATATTCAAATGTCTGATTTCCCCTTAGCTGCTCTATTGACCCCTGATTCAATATAAACTGCTTTGAAAATGTCTGGTGTCAGAATTTACCCTACTCTAAGTAAAGTCTCTACTCTGGGGTTATGAATTATTATAAATATTAAGTTATTATATACTAATTTGTGCTCCACAATATTTTGGGTTAAGCTATTTCAATGAAATAGTCATTCCTTGAAAGACTATCAGGTATTGATCCCAATATCACTTGAGTTTACTAATTGTCATGTGTAGATGACATCATAGTGAGGACCAACCCCAAGGATAAGGCTGAGCGCCAGGAGGCCCATAAGGTGAAGTTACAGGCCCTTCCTGACCTGAGGCATACCCTAGATTAACGCTGGGTATGGGCAAAATATGCCCAGGTTGGTACTAGTGGGGTGCCAAATGCCCAGTCCCTTACTATAGCCCAAAATAAAACGAACTGTCTACATAATGAACGCAGATGGTTTGGTTCATTTTGTTGAGGAACGGGATTTCAAAACCTGTTTTATTTATGAAATAATACGTTTGGGTCAAATCCAACTTCAATCAATTACACAAGTGAAGTCAGTTTCAGCATTTCTCCCAATCTGGATGGTAGCATGTGCCTATTGGTGGGTCAGTGATTGGGTCCACTTATGCAAGCCCCTTATTCTCCCGTCAATGTTTAAATATGTTTTCTCTGACCAACATTCCTTGTTGGTCAACTTCTCAAACAAATATTTTCCCTGTTTTACCATTTTTATTTATGTATCTTCTAATGATCCTGTGCTTGAACCTCTTTGAGGAGGTATTGCACTCTGTTAACCTTGCCATTTTGGACACAATCAGATTATCACCTTGTGCACCATTGGTTTGCCTGGGTACCCTCCAACTTGGGTCAATTACCCATTCTTCCCATGCGCACTGTAACATTTTTGGCAGGTTACTTATGTAAGTCCCGGAGAATGTCTCTGGGCGTTGATTGGGTCATTTTCCCATTCCCAAGCAAGAAGGCATCAAAGGGGATGGCTGTACCTCTTGTTACTCAGGGCGATCTCGCTCACATGGTAGACAAGCACTGGGTAACAGCTCTTCTGCTTTAGATCCTGCCCCCAGTACCCACACTCACCTCAGCAGAACTGCTATGGGGAATCAGAGAAATCTGCGCCAAGATTGCCAAAATGAAAGTAATTGGAACTAATTTGAGCAGCTATCAGCCCAATGTTCAGATTTCAAATGGTCAAAAAGGTATGAAGGCTGATCTATTGGCTGGAATACCCAATGGTTTCGATTCAGTTAACATGACAATTGAAAAAATCACCCCCTCCCAAAATCATTGGAAATCATCCCCGATGGACAGGTAACATCATCAGACATCATTAAAGAGGGTTTGAGGCTCCCCGCTGGCAAATTGGGCATTGTGCCTGATGCAATGCCACTGACTGAATGAACAGCCCAGCAACTGAGCATGGGCAGGTTGGGCGTCCTGAACCTGTCTTCAGCCAAATGGGCCCGCCTCTATGTGGGGTGGCCTTGGGGGATTCCTGCTGCTCATTGGACCAAACACCGTCGCACCAACTGTTGGAAACGTAGTTGAGCCTCAGTTTGGACATTTGAGGTTGAACCAACATTGACTCGGCCTGCTGCCAAATTCTTCAATGTTAGTTCCCAGTTATTTTATCTGTTCCCTATTCCCAAACAATTTGCCAGTTAGGTCAAACTTGTGGGACCCAATCCCAGCTTGTTTCCCCTCTAAATTGACTACTATCTAATCATTCACATTGCACTGAGAAAATTGTTGGTCAATTTTTCTTTCCTAAATTTTTCCATTAAAACTTTTCCTAAAATACAGTTTTTATGTTGAAAAATAAACCACTTTTTCCACTGACCATCATACTCCCCTCAGGGTTAATGGCCATACTCATATGGTATTCCCCTATGTGCCTGTATGAGATTCTGGCTCACTGGCAGTTATTGAGGAAATACCTTCTCAGTTCCATAACCGTTGTACCAGCAGCAGTGCCTTTAGCATTCTGGTCTGCCATCTGAGCACTTTGCCACCTAGGCTGGCAGGCTGGTCTAATTCTTACTTGCTGTTCGCCTGACAACTTATTGCATTTCTTTGCTTGAGCTATTATTGCTCCAGCACCCTTGGCTGGGCTCTAATAACTTTATCACTAATGGCTAATTCTCTGGCGTTGGCCTTGTGCACCATGCACTACCACGCTGAGAATGGGAGAGTTATAGACACTCTACTTACATTAGTTGACCAACCACCTAAACCTATGTGAAAAAACTTTTTCTGTGTGGAACTTTACCAAAGTGGAGACAGTGGGTGCTGGCTGTGGGCTTCAGCTGTCATTAGTTGCACCGCTGTTTCCTCTTTTTCCCAAAGGTTGGAGCAACTCAGCGTTATTAGGGTTGCCTACAACTGGAAAGTATCCACCCTTTGTGCTTGTACCTGATGGATATGGATGCTTCAATGCCCAAAAGTCTTAATTACTGACTTTCTGCCAAAATAATCAATTTTCATTCAAATAAACGAGTTCTCCTTTGACAGCACGTTCAGACAATGCTGGTGGAATTGGCGCAGATGGGCCTGGGGGTGTTGGCCTTGGATAACGTCAGGCATTCCATTGCTGTTAGGGGAATAGGGTCATTCACACATAAAAATGCGTTTTATGATGATGATCCTATCCAAAACTCTGAACCATTTCTTAGCTTTTATGGCTTGGATGAGAACCCTATTCCCATATATCAATTAACCCCTGAGAACCCTCGCTTGACCCCTACCATGATATGGGGCTCTCTGAAGCTGAGAAAGAACTTCGTTTAAAATATGATAAAGTATATGCACCTGCAGAAGGCATGGTGGGGTATGTGGCCTCAGTATTAAGAGTGGCCAACTATCCCTCCCCTTCTTTTAATTCCAAAACACACCTGATGGCTTTCTTGAGCCAGAGGAAATTTTTTTTGGTGGGATGTTGTCATTGTCTATCATAAATAAAGACCATTCCAGGTATTTTCTACTGACTACTACCCTCTCCTCCCCTTTAGGGAAACTCAGCACCACTATTTTGGTGGATACTGGCGCCTCTGGAAATTTTATGGACCAGTAACTAGCCGACTACCTTGGACTGAGCTACTTGCCAGGTGATATGGTTAGGGGAGGGGCGTCCCAAGGTATTCCCACTCTGAAGACCATTAGGACAGTGGAATATTAGGTTGGAAAGTAACACTTGTCTGATCACTTCAGTGCGGTCAAAAACCTCCTGTTACCTATCATTTTGGGTGTGGAGTGGTGGCGAAAGTTTGAAGTTAGAACCAACCTGAAGGAAGATACCCTGTCACTCACCAGAAGAATGGTCGCACATTTGTTGTGCCTTTGTCAGAAGAGAATGCCCAGGGCGAATTTCCCCACTGGTCCCACTTTCTCCCTTATAGCTTTGCTTCTTTGCGGAAGCCCTCAGTGGAAGTTCCTATACCTTCTTGCTTGGAGGGTTTAGAATCTCTTTTGATGCAGAATCCGCTAACGCACTACCTGAGCGCTCTGAGTTTGATTGTGACTTCAAGCTCACTGTGGATCTGGTGTGTATATCCTCCCCCATTTACTCATTGACTGTTCAGGAGGAAGAGGCGTTGGATGTGTGGATGAAGGAACAGTTAGCCAAAGGTGCGATTTATCAGCTTACCTCCCCTGTATACTCTCCACTTCTCTTTGTTGAGAAGTCTGATGGTACTCTGCACCCATGTGTAGACTATGGGAATCTTAACAACGTCACTGTACCAGATCTACATCCCATCCCTTTGAACCCTCAGATTGCGCGCTACGTGGAGAAGGCTAAGGTCTTTTCCAAGATGGATTGCCTCAATGCGTTCAATAAGATTTGTATTAAAAAGGGACAACAGTGGCTAACCGCCTTTCATACCAGAAAAGGATTTTCCAGTTTCGGGTCATGCCCTTTGGGCTTAATAATGCCCCTGCCATCTTTCAACGCCGCATTGATGCAGCGTTGGGAGACTTGTTAGGGGTATGCGCGGTTGCCTACATGGATGATATCCTGGTGTTTTCCCCTGATCAGGAGACCCATGCAGTACACCTTCAGCAAGTGGTGGAGCGGTTAAAGGCAGTCAGCCTTACACTGAAGATTAACAAGTGCGAATTTTTCAAGTCCCAGGTCACTTTTCTTGGCAACGTCATGTTTGACCAAGGACACATGATAACTTCAGACAAGGAGAAGGCAATTTGTGAGTGGCCGACCCCTACTTCAGTAAAAGAATTGAGGAGCTTTCTGGGGACATGTACATTCCTCAAGGAGTTCATGCCAAAGCTTTCTGAGGTGGCAGCGCCCTTGTATAGGGCTAGTGGTGCAAAAGTGCTTCAGTGGTCCCCTGTTTTGGAGGATGCTTTCTAAGATGTGAAGTGCACCCTGTTGTCCACGACCATCCTTCACCATGTTGATGCTTACAAAGAGTTCATTGTGTCGACTGATGCCTCCAACTTTTCCATAGTGGCTGCCTTGTTACAAGTAGATGAAGATGGGATAGAGCATCTAGTGGGATATTTTTCTAGGAAAATGTCTTTGCCAGAGTTGAGTTACGCCGTTTATGATAAGGAGTTATTGGCAGTGGTGGAGGCGCTGACTTATTGGCGTCACCACTTGCATGGCTCATCCCAACCTTTCCAGATACATACAGACCACTGTGCCTTGCTGTACTACCGCGCTCCTCATGTCCTAACCCCACGGCAGACCCGTTGGCATGAGACCCTTGCCCAATTTTCATTCATGTATGAGTTCACAAAGGGAAAGGATAATGGTCTGGCGGATGTTTTGAGACGCAAACCTGCTTTATCACCCAATCCAAGGAGGTAGAAGTGCACAACACACAGGTTATGATTCCTCCAAGTAAAATTTTGTCGCAACTTCCATCTCCCCTAGCCAATGGGCCAGCGCTTGCACCTCTGGAAAACGCAGAGGAATATAGTATGTTCAGGAAGGAAGTCCTTTCTCAGCTGCTAGCAGCTGAATATACTATGCTACTTATAAAGTGTGAGTTGAATCAAGAGGATCTCTCCAGGGGCTACCACGTGAAGGATGAGATGGTGTGGTTTCAGGGGCGCCTATGGGTTCCTGCTGGCCCACTTCGCCTGGAAATCATCTGGGACCATCATGATGGACTCACCATTGGTCATCCTGGGAAAGCAAAGACGTTGGAGTTAATACGCCGCATGTACAATTAGAAGGGCTTGCCTGCTTAGTGGGGCGGTATTATAAGGAGTGTTTAATCTGCAACCAAATGAAGCCAAATTGGCAACCTTTAGCGGGGTTGTTGGTACCTTTACAGAAAGCTGAAGGGCCCTGGACTTCCCTATCGGTGGATTTCATTGTGGAATTACCCATCTCTGATGGTTATTATGCCATCATGGTGGTGGTGAACCGTTTTACAAAGTTTGCCCACTTCATTCCTTGAAGAAATACAATAACCGCGGCTGAGATGGCCAGGCTCTTAGTCACGCATGTGTTTGCGCTCCATGGGGTTCCCCAAGAGATTATCAGTGACTGAGGACCCCAATTTACCTCCATCTTTTGGGAAGAGTTGTGTAAGACTCTTCAGATTCGCCCCTGCCATTCGACTGCCTATCACCCTCAATCAGATGGGCAGACTGAACGAGTGAACCAGTGCTTGGAGCAGTTCCTGTGGTGTTACAACACCGCAGATCATTCAGATTGGGCTTCTCACCTTCCTATGGCCCAATTTAGTTACAACAACACGTTAATTCTTCAATTGGTTGTTCCCCTTATTTCGCCAGCCATGGCTTTAACCCTGCCTTTAACATGGAGCCCAGCTGTGGGTCTAAGGTTGAAGCGGTGGTGGACTTTGCCAAGACAGTCAAGAAGGTCCACCAGGGGTTTCCACAAGCTTGGAGGCGGCAATGCTAGTGTATAAGGAAAACGCTGATGGGAAGTGCCGAGTGGGTCCTGCGTACAAGGAAGGGGATCTAGTGATGCTTGATGCTCATAACATCCCTATCAAGCAGCCATGCAAGAAGCTGGGACCAAAGAGGATTGGCCCCTACCGCGTGGTTAGAAAGGTGGGTCATGTCTCATACCAGCTGGATCTTCCCCCTTCTTCCCAGATCTTCTCTGTGTTTCATGAGAGCAAACTGACATTGTTTGAGAGCCCCCCACCAGAGACTCCTGAGGCCTATCTCATGGATGGGGCGCCAGAGTGGGAGGTGGAAGAGATAGTTGCCTCCTGCCACGTTAAAAGAAGACTGGAGTACCTGGTATCCTAGAAGGGCTTTAATGCTGCAGAAAACAGTTGGGTCCCAGCGCGTGACTGTGTGCATGCCCAAGATCTGATTGAAGCCTTCTACAAGCATTTCCCCCAGGCTGCTGGATCGCAACCCAAACTGACCATTGCCACCACGAAGTTGGCCCCTTCCCACAAGAACTTTTCCCTTGCACAAGCCCCTGGAGGGGGGTTGAGTCCCATTGGGAGGAGAGGGTAATGTCATGTGTAGATGACATCATAGTGGGGACCAACCCCAGGGATAAGGCTGGGCGCCAGGAGGCCCATAAGGTGAAGTTACCAGCCCTCCCTGACCTGAGGCATACCCTAGGCCAATGCTGGGTATGGGCAAAATATGCCCAAGCTGATACTAGTGGGGTGCCAAATGCCCAGCCCCTTACTACAGCCCAGGCAAAAAAATGAACAGTCTACATAACAAATGCAGATGGTTTGGTTCAGTTTGTCAAGGAAAGGGTTTTCAAAACCTGCTTCATTTATGAAATCACACGTTTGGGTCAAATCCAACTTCAATTAATTACCTAAGTGAAGTCAGTTTCAGCATATTCTACTAATCTGGATGATAGTGTGTGCCTATTGGTGGGTCAGTGCTTGGGTCCACTTATGCAAACCCCTTATTCTCCCGTCAATGTTTAAATATGTTTTCCCTAACCAACATTCCTTGTTAGTTGACTTCCCAAATAAACATTTTCCCCATTTTACCATTTTTATTTATGTATTTTCTAACAATCCTGTGCGCGAACCTCTTTGAGGAGATCTCACGCTCTGTTAACCTTGCCATTTTGGACACAATCATATTATCACCTCATGCACCGTTGGTTCGCCCAGGTACACTCCAACCTGGGTCATTTACCCCTTCTTCCCGTGCACACCGCAACGTTTTTGGTGGGTTACTTATTGCATTTCTTTGCTTGAGCTATTATTGCTCCAGCACCCTTGGCTGGGATCTAATAACTTTAGCACTAACGGCTAGTTCCCTGGCGTTGGCCTTGTGCACCATGCACTACCACACTGGGAATGGGAGAGTTATAAACACTCTCCTTACACCAATTTACTGGTAATTTATGCTGAGGATAAATCCATAATTAATAGTTTTATGTTACTAGAAACTGATGCCAAAGCTTTTCAATAAGCAAGGCATATGATTGCTGTCAGTCACCTATGTAATGTATATATTGATGGCTTGAACCATATCCCCTATTCACTTCTACTTCTAGCCTAGCACTTTAAATAGTGCAAGACTCTATCCATATAGCTCATTGTTTCTCTCACTAGCTATCCAGTTGTAGGTTTTTATGCCCTTAGGGGTGACCAACCCACTGGTCACTTAAGGGATTTTATATTAACATAAGGGACAGTTGTACTAAGTGTCCTCCATGTCCCAACATCTGTTAAGATTTAACATTGTCTATGATTTTATTTGTCAGTCAAATATATTTAATAGCCTCTATATATACTATTTAATTTAAAGTAACCTAAATTATTTTTTTAGCACTAGTGGTGCCCAACCCAAAAGGGGGAGCCGCCACGCATCTTTATTTGCAAATGGGCCAAACAAAGAGATTGATATAAATTAAAAAATTCCCAATATAGCCCCTAGGTTATCAGCCTAGGAAGCCATATCAGAAGGCGAGGAAGCTTTGGGGAAACTTTTGTCCAGCGCCCACTTTAGCTGGCGGACCATGGCGGACAACATAGGGTAGGGGCATCAGTGACATGGGGCATGAGGAGGTATAGCTGCAGGTTTTCTTCATTTATGAGGCCAGCGTTATCCATCGCCTCAACATATTGAGCAAATTGATGCTCAGCGAAAGTGATGTGAGAGATGGCACACAAGTGAAAGAATTGATGCACTGGCGGGTTTGGGGATAGTTAGGGTCAAAAAGAGAGGTTTTTGCCATGTCAATGCAAGCGCAGCTCACACCAAAAGCGAGCTCCTCAATCTCATATTTTGCATCTTCCTCAAAATAATTGGGGAAATTGGGGATAGGAATACCCTCAACCGGGGGTAAAGTAACCTAAATTCTTATTATAATATTAAATAAAAAGGTTTTAGTAAAGAAAGCATTTTATAGATGATGAATAAGCTATATATTAAACAGTATAGATGCATAGAAGGGTTAATCTTTTGGTGAAACTTTTTCTAGTCACCTAGGATAAAACATTTTGTTTTGACATTGTATTTCTTTTTTTAAATATAAGGTAATTTTGAATATAGATCTGGCAAGAAGCACAAATAGCATATCTAAATTACAAATATATTACAGTACATTGTTTAGCTAGGTATAGTTACTCCATGAAATAAAGCCTACATATGTTAACAGATCTATCATGTGAACATTGCAGGTAACATAAAATTTTTATAATATATATAAATATTTAGATTAAACTTGCAGTTAGAAGACTTAAAATTTTAATATGTTAGTTAGATATTTATTTTTTAAATTTTTTAAATTTTTATTCGAGGTGGGCCAACCTGGGGATGATACTGCACCGATTAGGGAAGTGAAGAAAATAGGAAAGGAGGATAAAACCTGGAAAACCTCCATGCGTGGCATATGATAGGCCAGGAACTCCATGGACCGCCTTTGCTATTCGCTATCTCAGTTTGGGGCATTGGCGCGCAAAACCAACACAGTCAAAATCGTCCCCTACCCAAAGTCCATTACTGGGATTGAACTCGGGAGGCAGTGGTAGAGGGTCCATACTCTACCACTGGGGTATCCTCCCTTATGTTAGTTAGATATTAATTAAGGGTAAATGATGATAAGTAGAGCCAGTTATTATGTACAAATGGATCCCTTTTCTATATATAACTATAATAATATTGAATATTTAAATTCTTTTATTTTTAACAAACTAAAATTTTATATTATCTTTTATAGATCATGATGATTTTATTACATTATTTAGACATAAATCTTAGCTTTTTATTTATGCTCAATCTCACATTTGAGCAAAATTTTACAAAAAAGTTTAATTTAACTATCACCATCTGGCCATGACAATTTCTCAATTGATGTTCTCAGATCCACCGCCTGCTGCTCCAGTGTTGGGAAGCGGTGCTCCTCCACCTAGCATTTTCCGCCCTGTGGGAAAATGCATTTGGACAGGCTCAAGTAGCTCACAAAACTCTTCTGGCTGATTTGTCCTCCCACAGAACTTAGTGCTCCACCTTGCACACATCCACCCTTCTTGACCACATCCTCTCACCCTTCCTCATTCCAATATTTAGTTTTGTCTCCATGTCAACTATGGCGTTTATTCCCATATGCTGACAAAGCAATAATTGAACTAGCCACAGCTGCCTTTGCACCATCTGGCTTTATCAATTTCCATCCTTTTAAGGGCTATTTTGACATAGTTTCCAAATGGAGGAGGACGCTGCAACTGCGGCGTTGACTCCTCTTATTTATAAAAATATCCCTGTACCTACTACCTGAACTCATCTCCCTGATGATAACACTCTGGTGGTGTCATTTGTTAACCTCCCTTCGAATCCCCTGCCCCAAATTTTGTATGAACAGTTGAAGGTGGTGCTTTTGGCTTATGGCACTAAGCCCAACCTCATCTTCACTGTTTCCACTAGTGCAGAGCGCCTTGCTGCCCCTCGCGCCTCCGCCATAGCCCAACAAATCCTTCATGCTTTCATATCAGCAGCACCAGAGCATTTTTTTAGACTTGTGTTGATTATAGTTGCCATATTTGTACCCTATGCTTTGGGTTTAAACATTCTAAAATCTTGCCACCAGGCCACTTCCTTTATTGTAGCTTCTTCACACTTGTCAGTGGCATCTAAATGGGATGTTTTGTTGCCCCCTCTCACACCCCATACTAGCTTGCAGGGAAGAGTGGGAAATCTGCCCCCACAAAAGCCTCTACTTACATTCACCCACTAAAATTTAACCTAACCAATCAGTGTCAGGCTTAAACTCCCATTCACACCTAAGCATCCACCCATTTGCCTACTATTACCCAGCTAAATTCAACCTCCACTATTCTAATGAACCAAAATTCGTGGGAACTATTTGACAAGGTTGATAAATCAGGTAAAATCATCACAAATGAGGAATATGGTGAAAATCTCAGTTTGGCTGATTATGATTGGGCTGAATTAT
The DNA here is from genome assembly GCA_022478985.1 of Massospora cicadina. Taxonomy (NCBI): domain Eukaryota; kingdom Fungi; phylum Entomophthoromycota; class Entomophthoromycetes; order Entomophthorales; family Entomophthoraceae; genus Massospora; species Massospora cicadina. The sequence continues at coordinate 97,719 of JAKSZP010013421.1, forward strand.
ATTATTCTAATTTTGATGAAACACTCTCACCCAGACGCTATGCTCCTAAACCCAATGCCATCCCCTACCAAAGTGACTATCAGCTTGCCTTAGCAGAGGTGGCCTCACCCCATTGCCTCCACCTTTACAAAGTGGTGGCACAATCAGCTTATCAATTCCATGAAGGGCTTAGCATAGTCGACTTCCCCCTGATTTCCCCAAAGTAGCACAGAAGGACATTATTAAATTAGTCAATGATGTCAATGATGCTGTCGCAATTCTGATATGACTGGACAATAAGCCCTCAGTTGTGATGGCAGAATGGATTAGATCCGTTGAGTTTAATATGAGTATCAATTAATTGAGCGCCTCAACATAAGGCAATATTAGGTTATTGGAAATTTGTCTCAAATTAGGCAATGGCGAAATTACAAATGAAGAATTGATGAAGCCAATGAGATATGGCGAATTAAATTACTAAGCCATATAAATGGTAGCATCTGAATTCACTACAATATAGGCGAGATGAGTTGATCAAAGGTTGGTTTTTGTTAAGTAAGTTAAGAGTAAGCGGAACAGGAAGAATCTGCGATATTAAATATATTATATAAAAGAAGTTGTGGGAGCAAGTGCTCCATATTTATTTGAAAGCTATTATGTTGTTTCAAGGGCAACAATCATCATATCGTTGTTCCTACTTGCTCAGTGGGTTGAACCCTGTGCGACTCCATCAGCATATCTCTTGAATATTGCCAATTTTATAACAGTGGTGCTCACTACAGGGGACCCATTGATCAATTATAAATGATTAAAACTCAGTTGTCAGATCATTCTGACTCTCATCCACTCAGCATAACTTTTCAAGCCAAATTACACAACTTTATAAGACAAATTGAATTCGCCTGTAGTAGTTTCTCTCCAATGTCATCAGATTCTCCTCCAGCTGCTCCAGCGTGGGGCAGCAGAGAAACTACCCCCACCATTTTCCATCCAGCAGGAAAATGCGCTAGGACTGGTTCACCCAGTCATTCCAAACCTATGGGCTGATTTGTTCCACCCAAGGACCTAGATGCCCACCTTGCTCATACCCAAGTGGTACCACGCTGCCCTCTAGTGCTCCCCTGGAGCAACATGCACTATGGCCTAAGGGTCGAATATGGGAAACTATTCCCATACCATTACCAAGCCATTATTGAAATGGCATATGTAGTGATGACACCCACCAGATTTATCGATTTCTGCCCCTACAAGGGGTAATTCGACCTTGGCTTCACCTGTGAAGCCAACGCTGCCACTGCAGCAACTGTACCCCTGGTATTCCAGGGCACCCCTCTCCCCACAACTCAAACTTGGCTCCCAGCGGAAACCACTTTGGTGGTCCAGTTTGCTGGCCTGCCCACCCACTTCCCCCTGAAGTGCTCCACCAGGAGCTGATGGACGGTTTGGCAGCCTATGGCTCCAACCCCATCTTACAATTTGTGGTCCCAAATGGGGCTACACGACTTGCTGGGCCTTGAGCATATGCCACGATAAGCCCTGAATTTAATAAAATTGCGGTGGCAATTCCACCGCGCACCATTATTCCCTCAGCACCTGATTATCTGTTTTGGGCCCATGTCAAGGGCAGGCAGGTAATCTGTCCATCCTGTTTTGAGTTGGACTACTCAAAACGCATGTGCCCCTTCTCAACCACTTCAGGCGGATCAGATGACTCATCCGCTGACCTCCAATCTGCTGCCCACCCTGTACAATTTCAGGCATGGGGCACAATCCTAACTCCTCCACCCCCAAAGCCTGTTGCTGCATCTGCACCTGCAGCCACCAATCAGCCTCCTCCTCACCCCAATGTCATAAGTAATTCCTCCAATCAAGCATCAGATTGGATCCCAGTTCAATTCCATGCTTCCACAAATTAATCAAACAAACCTCAACTGTATGCTGTAACCCAATCCAATTCAACCAAAACCCATGGGAATTATTGGCTGAAATTGAAAATCAGGTAAGTTCATTGAAGAACCATCCCTGCAAATTGAGCGGTTTGTTAATGCAGAATGGGACGCCAAATACCCCCCTCAACTTTATACCCCACAGCCAAATGCCAAATCGTTTTGCAGTGATCACCAGCTTGCAATCAAAGCAGCTGCATCACCAGATTATCATCCCATGCGTAAAGCTGTCACTAAATCAGTAGCAATTCTCAAAGGAGGAATTCCACCTCCTGTTATCCCCGCAACCTTAACTCCAAAAAGCAAAATATTGGTGAACAAGTACTAAAAATATGCAAATGATGTTATCCAGAATGTGGCAACTATAGAACGGAATCCAAAAGCAGAAATAACTCAAACCAAAATTGCCACGTTCATTCAACTCCCAGACGCCCGAATTAAAGCTGAAAAAGCTTTAACTGAATATCTCAGTGCCATTTACCTAGCTGGAAATTTTCATGAATCCCAATCATCAGAGATATCAAACCACATACCACAGATGCCCCAACGCCATTACTGATGGCCATGACACGCACTCTACTTTGGGAGGAAGAAGCTGCTGCCAAAGAGGCTGCTGAAGACAAGCCCCCAACCCCCTCCCTTCCGCCATGGAGGGATAAGTGGTTTCCGCTGCCCACCTGGTTGGTTGGCTTTTGAAGCGTTTCACTGAATCCGCTCATTAGGGCGTTTTGTTTGAACCAAATAGTTACGTTTTTAGTATATTTTTAGTTTCAGTAATGTCCATCCCCTGGTCAGATTGCCTCAAATAAATATGAAAACTCAGTTGTCAGCAATGTTGCATCGATGTTGTTTTGATAATTTTACTACCCAACTCTCTGGGTCATTTGCCTATGTGGAGCTAAAACTGGCGTTGGATGCTGTGCTTAAAAAACAAGATGAGCTGCTCCAGGAGGTCCAAAGCACTAAGCTGCCCCCATTCAATCGTGACGGGAATATTCATGGGTACTTTAAGCAATTTGAGATTGCAACTGAAGGAGTATCAGATTGATGAAGAGCAAAATTATTGATTTCTTCCTTGGATGTTGGAAGTGCTGATCAAGTCATCTGTTACCTTTCAGGTAGTTCCCCTATATACCAAGAAGTCAAAAATATGGTGCTGCGGTTGTTTGGTGGAACTGAAAAGATGTCCCAGTGGAAGGTCAAATTTTTGACCATCAAGTTTCACTGGAATGAAACTCTCACCACTTTTGCTGAGAGCTTTATGGCGGAGTCTCACATGCTAATTGGGGCCAGAGTTTTATCTGAAGCTGATGCGTGTATTGCAATGACTTCTGCTGTAAAGCTGTACTGTGAGCTACATAACGTAATAGCCACACTGTTGGATAAGGATGTACCTTTACTTAAACTTTTTTTAGTTCTTGCACCGCATATCAGCCAACTTCTCTCCACCTAATGCTGATTGGGATCCTACTGCTATAACTGCTGAACCATCATATTTGGGGAACTCTATCAGTCCAGTTCAGACCTTACTAAATTATCATCAACAGTTAAAAGTCCACACCATTTCTGCTTATCATCCTTGGGTCTGCTACCGCACTAGAACTGTTTATGCTGATCATTTCCAACACAACTCTCACCATGAATTGTATCAAATTAATCAAGGGCGTGGGCCCTATGAGGTCAGCTGTTTCAAATGCAGTCATCAATGGCATCTGGCACGATGGTGCCCTACTCAACTGGTCTCTTGTGTACATCTGGAACAGTATGGCAAGGGAAAGTCAGAGCGGAGTAGAGAAGGGACTCTCCATCTCTGCTATACCAAACTCAAACGTCCCACCTTAACCCAATTTTGAATATTAAGCGGAAGTTCCCTTGCACGTTGAGTCAGTTTTATATCAGCAGCCGGTTGGAGGGGTGAATGTTTTGACACAAGTACAGCCAGCAGCTATGGGGGAAAAGGGGTCTCAGATGCAGGTTGAGCTGTACGCTTGTCAAATGTTTGACCAATTAACCCCTGAAAAGTTAGACCCCTCCTCAGATGCACCTTTCTTACAAGCAGTAAACATCGCCCTTCCAGTCCAAACTATTATAAAACAATACCCCAGAATTGGTGAGGGGATTGCGTGTTCTTTGGAAACAGGGATTCTTTAGATGTCCATGTTATCAACAATTGAGATGCACCTTACTACAAATGTACTTACTGTGACTTGGTTGTAGCTAAGACCTGAGTCTGTGCCATCATAGATACTGGCGCACCTGTCAACATAGTATCCACCAAAATGGTGGCCAGGTTGGCATTAAAAGTGGATGTGGAACACCGGATGGTATACAGCACTGCTGGAGTGGAAAATACGGTCTCTGAGGGTAAATACAGTGCCCTTCCGCTGAGGTTTGGTTCTATTGTCATGGTAGCTCCAGCTATAGTGTTACCAAATAGCAATTACAATCTGTCAATTGGAACTGCCTTCTTGCGACACTATGGGGCTGTTATCAATATGACAAATGAGACTTTTGAAATATTGGGTCAGTGAATCCCAATTCACTTCACCTATAGTGGGGTGACAAATGACCCGGTGCATATGGGGAATATCGATATAGCTATTAGCGATGGAGTCATTCCAGTGCGCTACCATTGGTTAAGGGCAAAACCTGGGCTCTTCCTCAACAGATATATGAATAAGGGCTGCCGCTCAGAGCTTCCAGACCTATATATATTCCATTGGGGCATCAAGCTATAGTGAACACTGACTTGGTGATTGAAATTCCAGACAGACTCTATGGGGAGGTTATTGGGCCATATCAGCAATCACGGCTTGAGTCCCATGTGGCTCCAGGTATTATTTTACCAGGGCAGGGGAGATCAAAGTTTTGCTCACAAATCTACAAATGGTACCACTGCAAATCCGCCTCCACCAGGTAGTGGCATATTTACACTTAATCCCTGTTGAGGAGGTTCTTTTGGTTCATGACTTCAGGTCACTGGAGGAATTTGGTCTGCCATCCACACCACAGCTCAGTGTAATGGCAGTTGTTTCATGTGATGAATTAATGGGGCTTTTGAATCACAGAAGGATAGGGCAATCACTTTATTTTAGAGATATAAAGAAATTTTTGCTGTCAACAACCATGATTTAGGATGTGAACGGGGGGTGATTCATAAGCTGGACACTGGAGATCATCCTACCTTCAGGTAAAGCCAATCCTCCGATCAAGGGTGGTGGAAGAAGTAGTGACTGAGGAAATTGACAAGCTATTAGCGCAAGGGATGCTTGAACTATTGAAGAGTCCTTGGGCTTCTCCTGTTCTTATTGTAAAAAAGAAGGATGGTACCAACCACATAGTAATAGACTACCAAAAGCTCAACAGCATCACTAAAAAGGACTCATATCCCTTACCACAGATTGATGACGCTTTAGATCAGCTAGGGGAGCTCATTTCTTCTCTGCTATGGACCTGATATCAGGCTATTGGAAAATTGAGTTGCCACTGGCAGAGCAAGGAGAAGTGCACTGTAATCACATCCAAAGGTCTTTTCCAACAAACCCAGATGTCACAAGGGATGTGTAATTGTCATGGAAATGGCAGAAGAAGATTAGACCGGCCTGCCAGTCAGGGTGCGTAAGCATCCAGAAAGTAAGCCAGAATGCCAGAGGCATTGCTGACCGTACAACTTGATATGGAACTGGGAAATAGGATACCACAAAATGGTGGCGGAATGTCAGGGTTAGGAGTATCCCAACAGCAAACCACACTGAATATATTTTGGACCCAGGAGTTCTGCTAACAGGGTGGAAACTACTGGGATAGTTTCTGCGAGATTCTTGGTTGTTAAGACCGTTTTGTTGGGGGTAAAAGAGAGGTGGATTTTCTCTTGTAGTTGGTGAACATAGGGCCATAAAATCCCTGTATATTGCTGGTGAAAGGTCATGAGAACTGGGTTGTAGCGCCAAAAATTTTGAGCTTGTTGAGTCCAATTGGTGGTAGAGGGAATCATGGTAACCAAGAGAATTGGTATGGCCCACCCAGAGTGCAGGGCGGTGGACCACCAGGCAAACACCATATGGAATGTGGTTGAAAGGAAGGAGATAAAAATTTGGGGTTTTTTAACAAAAATTTTTGTTTGGGAAATAAAGTAAGAAAAATCGACCAACAATCTTCTCAGTGCCTTGCAACTGATTAAATAGTGGTCAATTGGTGAAAACTTGGTTGGGATCCACAAATTCGGCCTAACTGGCGAATTGGATGGTAGAGGGGTTTATTCTTTGGGAACTGTCATTGCAAAATTTGGCGGTGGGCCAAGTCTCTGTCAGTTTGACCTCAAACGTCTGGACCAGGGGTCAATTACATTTCTGATGGTTAGCATGATGGCGTTTAGCCCGACGAGTGATGAGAATCCCCCAAGGCTATCCAATATAGGGATGGGACCATTTGGTTGGGAACAGGTTTGGGACGGCCAACCCACCCACGCTCGGTTGATTAACCATTCATTTGGTTGATAGAGGCCCATCGGGTGCAATGCCTGAATTAATATTGGAGGGTTTCAAATCTCAGTGATGGCGCCCGATATTTGTTCTTCTGATTTTGGGGTCAAATTAGAACTGTTGGGCAATCTGGCTGATGTTTCATTCTTCATGCTTTTACAACCATTCAAATTTTGGCCATCAGCCCAATTGCCACCCGAATTAGATCTGACTGATTTCAGTTTGATAATCTTGGCACAGATTTCACTGATTCCCCGCAACAGTTCTGCCAAAGTGAGTGAGGAAATTGGGGGTGGGATCTGAAGCAGATGGGCTGTCACCCATCGCTTGTCAACTATGTGGGCGAGATCGCCTTGGGTGATGAGGGGTACTGCCATCCTCTTCAGTGTTTTCTTACTTGGGAATGGAAAGATAGCTCAATTGAGAGCTAAAGGACACTCCCCAAGACTTACAGTAATGCCCCATCTACTTTTTTAATGGGCATTGGACACTATTCTTGGGGACCTAAAGCTGTCATGTGTCCTTGTATACCTTGACAACATAAATGATTTCTCCCCTACCTTCTCTGAACACCTCAACCATTTAGAAGCAGTATTCTGCTGGCTTGCTGAGGCCAACATCAAGATCAAACCACAGAAATGCCACTTCTTTAAGGACCAGCTGGAGTACCTGAGGTTTATTGCTGATGCCACAGGGCTGAGACCTCAACCAGCCAAAGTGGAAGCTATTCAGAAAATGACTCCACTCAACAGCAAGCGGGATATACAGGTCTTTTTGGGAATGGTCGGATATTACCAGCGCTTCATCCCTAATTTTAGCTGTATTGGGGGCCCACTATTCGAGTTATTAAGGAAAGACACCACTTTTGAATGGATGGAATGATAGCAACACGCTTTTGATATGCTTCAAATGGCACTGACCAGCGCGCCAGTGTTACGCTATCCTAATTTTGAAAAAGAGTTCATTATCAGATGGATGCATCCCTTTCTGCCGTGGGGGCAGTCCTATCCCAAAAAGATGAGGAAGGAGAAGAGCACCCCGTAGCATATTGCAGTCATAGCTTGAACAGCCATGAGCGCAATTATACCATGACTGAGCAGGAGTTCTTAGCGGTGATCTACGCCTATAAGCAATTTTGGGTGTATCTGCATGGGGTGAAATTCAAAGTTGTAACGGATCATGCCTCACTACGCTGGTTATAAAATATGAAAGAACCTGAAGGGCGCCTGGCCTGATGGGCTCATAAATTGCAAGCATACAATTTTGAAATTATTCATTGACCTGGAGTAAAACACCAGAATGCCAATTGTTTATCAAGATTGCCAACAATTGCAGTTACGGCGGATATAAGCGATATAATGTTTGACAAAATGACCTGCAGAAAGTACAACAATGAACCTCCCCAAGTGATCAAAGCGTTAAATGAAATGAGAGCAAATACCTTCCAACGGAATGGGGAACTGTACAAGTGGATCAGCAATTCTACGGTGAATTTTCACGACCCTCAGCCCAGTTGGGAATTATTATGAGCGCCCACAAGGCAGTCAGACATGGGGGGCGCATAAGAAAATGGAGTTGTTGCGCCCTCAGTACTACTGGGAAAGTATGAACTTTGATGTGCTCGAAATAATTTCCTCCTGTCACCAGTGTCAAGTGGCAAAGCTGTTCCGCCAGAAGACTTCATACCATTTAGTGAAGCCACACTTCGCCTGGCACACCGTTTTGATTGATGTTGTGGGTCCCTTGCCAACAGGGGCAAACTGGTCCAAATACATCCTGGTAGCAATCGACCACTTGACCAGGTGGGTTGAGGAGCGACCAATACACAATTTGGGGTGTTAACGGTGGCCAAGTTTGTTATGGAGTGTATAATTCGGTGACACAGTTGTCCCCAGTTCATTCTTACTGACAACGGAATGAACTTCACTTCACACATCCTACCTAAGCTTAACAAATTGATGGGCATCTGCAGGGTTCTGACAACCCCCTATCACCCTGAATCTAACAGAATGATTGAGAAAGTTAATGGTACCTTGGTAAACACACTTCAGAAATTGGTGATGGATCGACCTTCTGATTGGACCTCTTTCCTTTCCACTGCCGTCTTTGCTTACAACATTAGATACCATTCTGCTACTGGAAAAAGTCCTTTCCTACTATTTTATGGGCGACACCCTGCACTTCTGGCACTGCTATATTCATGTATAGAGGATACCAGCGGAATGAATCCTCATTGGTATTTGACTAACTTAGTGGACACGCTGATAAAACTGCAAACTGAAGCCTACTCATGCAGTTTAGCAAAGAAGATTAAGGCTCAGGCAGCTGACTAAGTACAGCGTAGCAGCCTCACTCAATTCCAAGATGGAGATATGGTTTTGTTTTATGACCAGCATGGGTTTGGTCAGAAACACAAGCTGGACAACATCTGGATTGGCCGTTCAAAGTTACAGAGAAAACTGGGGTTGACACTTACACCATCAAGGACCACACAAGTGGTCAGATCACTAACTGAGTGCATGCGAAGTTCCTCTGACCATATAAGCAATAGGAGCCTTATTGTCCAGTCAAGGAGGGGGTAATGTCATGATTCTGATATGACTGGATGATAAGCTGGGAATTGCTAGGGAGGATTGGATAGAATCCACCAAACATGACATTGGGTTTGATCAGTCGATTGCCTCAAGATGAGACAATATTGGGACATAATGATCTATTATTGGATCGCCTCCAAAATAAGGCAATGTCAACATTTGTCAAATATGAATTAAATCTCCTAAAATTAGGGCAATAAAGAGCTAATAGAATAACAAGCTGAAATTGAGGAGAATCAGCGGAATAGAATAGTTTAAGCTATGAGATTGTTATTGCCTGAAGCTGCTGTATATAAGCAAGATGTCAATTGAGAAAGGGAGGCTTTTAAGAAGAAGAAAAGAGTAAGCGGACTAGGAAGAATCCGCTATATTGTTTACAATAAAAAAAGCGTTTTCAGCGATATAGCTCCCTTTTGTTATATATTTATTATTTTAAGTGTGCTCTGAGGGGCCAACGATCTTCATATCATCATTCCAATTGCTCAGTGGGTCAACCCTGTGCAAAAACCCTTATGGTGTATCATAAACAATTCCATCAATTTTATAACAGCCCCATTGTGCTCCCCCAACGCAAGATGAATTTAGCCTCTGGGTTGAATATGGCAACATGTTTCCCTATAATAACAAACAAATCATAGAATTAGCCCACACTTATGTAGCCTACGGGCTTTATTGGCTTCCCCTACATGGGGTACTTTGACCTCAGCTTCACCTTTAAAAGCAATGCTTTAATTGCAACCAACATTCCCCTGGTATTCCAGGGAACCCCCATCTAAACCACTCGCACCCAGTTGCCTGATGACACCACTACTTATTTATTTTGTGGTAATCCAACCAGGGGATGGACATTACCAAAACTAAAAATATACTAAAAAATGTAACTATTTGGTTCAAACAAAACGCCCTAATGAGTGGATTGAGTGAAACGCTTCAAAAACCAACCAACCAGGTGGGCAGCGGAAGCCGCTTATCCCTCCATGGTGGAAGGGGAGGGGGGTCAGAGGGCTTGTCTTCAGCAGCCTCTTTGGCAGCAGCTTCTTCCTCCCAAAGTAGAGTGCGTGTCATGGCCGTCAGTAATGGCATTGGGGCATCTGCGGTATGTGGTTCAATATCTCTAATGATTTGAATTTCATGGAAATTGCCAGCTAGGTAAATGGCACTGAGATATTAGGTTAAAGCTTTTTCAGCTTTAATTTGGGCGTCTGGAAGTTGAATGAACGTGGCAATTTTGGTTTGAGTTATTTTTGCTTTTGGATTCCGTTCTATAGTTGCCACGTTCTGGATAGCATTGTTTGCATTTTTGTAGTACTTGTTCACCAATATTTTGCTTTTTGGAGTTAAGGTTGCGGGGATAACAGGAGGTGGAATTCCTCCTTTGAGAATTGCTACTGATTTAGTGACAGCTTTACGCATGGGATGATAATCTGGTGATGCAGCTGCTTTGATTGCAAGCTAATGATCCCTGAAAAACGATTTGGCATTTGGCTGTGGGGTATAAAGTTGGGGGGTATTTGGCGTCCCATTCTGCATTAATGAACCGCTCAATTTGCAGGGATGGTTCTTTAATGAACTTACCTGATTCGTCAATTTCAGCTAATAATTCCCATGGGTTTTGGTTGAATTGGATTGGGGAATCAGCATACAGTTGAGGTTTGTTCAATTCATTTGCAGAAGCATGGGATCAAACTGGGATCCAATCTGATGCTTGATTGGAGGAATTATTTATGGCATTGGGGTGAGGAGGAGGATGATTGGTGGCTGCAGGTGCAGCTGCAGCAACATTCTTTGGGGGTAGAGGAGTTAGGATTGTGCCCCATGCCTGAAATTATACAGGGTGGGCTGTGGATTGGAGGTTGGCGGATGAGTTGTCCAATCCGCCTGAAGTGGTGAGAAGGGACACTTGTGTTTCGAGTGGTCTAACTAAAAACATGATGGACAGATTGTCCCACCCACCCTTGACATGGGCCCAAAACGGATGGTTTGGTGCTGAGGGAATAACGGTGCATGGTGGAATTGCCACTGCAATTTTATTAAATTCAGGGCTTATTGTGGCATACGCCCAAGGCCCAGTAAGTCATGTGGCCCCATTTGGGACCCAAATGGGGTAAGATGGGGTTGGAGCCATAGGCTGCAAAACCATCCATCAGCTCCGGTGGAGCACTTCAGGGGTGAGGTGGGTGGGCAGGCCAGCAAACTGACCACCAAAGTGGTGTCCGCTGGGAGCCAAGTTCAAGTTGTGAGGAGAGGGTGCCCTGGAATACCAGGGGCACAGTTGCTGCAGTGGCAGCGTTGGCTTCTCAGGTGACGCCAAGGCCAAAAATTCGTAGGGGCAGAAATCAATAAATTTGGTGGGTATCATTACCGCCTATGCCATTTTGATAATGGCTTGGTAATGGTAAGGGAATAGTTTCCCATATTCGACCCTTAGGCCATAGTGCATGTTGCTCCAGAGGAGCACTAGAGGGCAGCGTGGTACCACTTGGGTACGAGCAAGGTGGGCGTCTAGGTCCTTGGGCGGAACAAATTAGCCCGTAGGTTTGGAATGACTGGGTGAACCAGTCCTAGCGCGTTTTCCTGCTGGACGGAAACTGGCAGGGGGAGCTTCACTGCTTCCCCACGCTGGAGCAGCCAGCGGAGAATACAATGCCATTGGAGCAAAACTACTATGGGCGAATTTGATTTTTTTTTATAAATTGTGTAATTTGGCTCAATAAGTTATTCCAAGCGGAAAGAGAAGTTCTGATGACACCACTATTGTGATTCAATTTTCAGGCCTCCCCACCCACCTCCCCCTTAAAAATTTATACAACAAAATAATATCTGGGTTGTCAGTATATGGCGCTGACCCCATTCTACAATTTATGGTTCCCAATGAATCCAACTGACTTGTGGGCCCTCGCGCCTTTGCAACTATATGCCCAATATCAACCAAAAATGCAACTTCAATTCCCCCTTGCACTTCTGTCCCCTCTGCCCATGACTACCCTTTCTGGGAAAGAGTAAACAAAGAGCGTATGATCTTCCCCATTTGTTTTGACCTGGACCACTCAAAGCAATGCTGCCCCACCATAGCCCAAGATGGAGCCCACACACTCAACTCTCCCCATGATTCTCCCATTGCCAACATTAAAACTTATTTGAATGGGACACAATCCTCCATCCCCTGCACCCAAAATGGAAGATGAAAATGCCACAAATTCATTTAATAAGGAACCTACATGTCAAACCACCATTCCTACTCTAATAAATCAGGAGCCAGCATGGACCCTAGTAAATTTAAAAAATCCCACCCAGCCACCCAATCAAGCACACCTGTATACTTATTGACCTATCATTTTCAACCAAAATCCCTGGGATTATTTAAAGGAAGTTGATGATTTGGGAATCACATCCCCAACTCATTCAATGCCCCAGACTTTAAGATGTACCTAAACGCAGATTATGCTGTTCAATTTCCAACTTGGCACTATGCTCTATGCTCTAATGCCAATGAACTCTAAAGTGACCATCAACTCACCAAAGAGGCTGTTGTCTCCCCTGATTGTCACCTCCTCTAAAAAGCCATAGTGAAATCAGTTGCAACCTTGGCCAAGGGGATACTCACCCCTGTCCTTCCCCCATGTAACAAGTTCATAAAAAAGAATTCCTCCAATTCTACCAAGTTGACCTCAATACAATACAAAAAGTTCCAAATGTCATAAAATTTGGCCCCAAGACCTGCATTACCAGCAACAACATTGCCACCTATTACGCTACCCAAAGTTTTTGAGGCTGAAAAAGCCCTATCCAAATATATCACCACCCTCCTCATAGCTAAATTTGATCTGCCCAAGCCACTCTGCTACCTCAAACCCCATTTTGTGGATGCACCCATTCCCATGCTCTCAGTGCTCTTCCGTACACTGTATGACACAGAAGAGGAGGATGAATCTCCCAATTCTAACTCACCCCCCACCATGGACGCATAGCGGTTTACCACATCTGACCAAGTTGAATCATTTTTTTTTTTTTTTTTTTTGCTTTGGTTTGAGTGATACACTCGTCTCTTTCTGATTGTTAAATTCTAGTTTAGTATAAGTTTTTCTCCTCAGTGCTTGTACTGTTAATCCCCTAATCAGCTTGCCTCAGTTAAATAAAAGGATAGATTTGTGGACTAATTAAAAGATGCAAACCTTTTTAATGCAATTAATTTTTTATTTATGAGTATTTACTTAACAGAAAATGTAACGCCATACCATTTTAAAGTTTAGATATTAGATATAGCTTACTAACATTCTCTTTTTGCTCAGCGTAACTTTCTGAGCAATTTTTATGGTTAAAAAAAAGTAAAACTTAATTGCTCACTGTAGTTTCACTCTGATGTCATCAGATTCCCTGCCAGCTGCCCCAGTGTGGGGCAGCGGTGAAACCCCCTGCCATTTTCCATCAGACAGGAAAATGCACTCAGACTGGCTCACCCAGTCATACCAAACCCTTGGGACAATTTGTTCCTCCAAAGGATCTCAACGCCTACCTCACCAAACCCAAGCGATGCCTCGTTGCCCCCTGGTGCTCCCCTGGAGCAACATGTATTTCAGTCTTTGGGTCAACTATGGGAAACTTTTCCCCTACCACGACCAAGCCATTATCATAATGGCTCAGGTGGTGATGCATCTGCCAAGTTTTATTGACTTCCACCCACATAAAGGGTATTTCAATCTTGGCTTCACATATGAAGCTGATGACACCACTGCAGCAATGGTGCCCCTGGCCTTCCAAGATAATCTTCTCCCAACAACTCAGACTCAGCTCCCAGTTGACACTACTTTGGTGATTCAGTTTGCTAGTTTGTCCACCCAACTTCCCCTGAGGTGCTCCACCAGGAGCTAATGGAAGGTTTGGCAGCCTATGACTCCAACCCCATCTTGCAATTTGTGGTCTCAAATGGGGTCACACGCCTCACTGGGCCTCAGGCGTATGCAAAGATCAGCCCTAAGATGAACAAAATTCCCCCATCGATTCCCCCCACACCACTATCCCCTTTGCCCCCAACCATCCATTCTGGGCCTGCGTTGAGGGCAGATGGACGATTTGTCCGTCCTGTTTTGAGTTAGACCACTTGAAATGCAAGTACCCATAACTAGCTGCTTCTGACGGCGCTGATAGTTTTCCAATGGCCATCAATATGCCGCCCACCCAGCGTCAATTCTGGCATGAGGTACAATCCTACCTCCCCTCCCTCAAAGGCTGTTGCTGCAGCTGCATCTTCAGCCACCAATAAGCCTCCACCTTGCCCCAGTGCCACACATAATCTTTCAATCAAGTGAAGGATTGGATCCCAGCTTGATCCCATGCAACCTCCAATGAATCAACCAATCCTCATCCATATGCTGATTCCCAATTCAATTCAACCAGAACCCATGTGAGTTTTTAGATGAAATCAATGAATCAGATAATATCATTGAAGAACCATCGCTGCAAGTTGAACGGCTCTGTAATGTGAAATGGGATGCAGAATTCCCTCCTCATTTGTATGCCTCATAGCCAAATACCAAACCATTCTACAGCGACCACCAGCTTGAAGTAGAAGCAGCTTCCACACCATATTGCTATCCCCTCCATAAAACTGCTGCCAAAAAAGTGGTGATGCTCACAGGAGGAATTCCACCTCCTGTCATACCCATAAATCTCACTCAAAAAAGTAAGATTAATGTGAAACAACTACAAAAAATGTCACCAACGCTATCCAGAACGTGGTAACTGTAGCACAGAATCTGAAATCTAAGTTTACCTAAACTAATATTGCCACGTTTGTTAAACTACCAAACGTCCGCATTAAATCCAAAAAAGCTTAAGCTGAATATACTACTGCCATTTTTATGGTTGGCAATTACTTGGAAGTACTAATCATCAAGGATATCAAACCACATACCACCAATGCCCCACCGACCTTACTACCTGCCTTGACATGCACCCTACTCTGGGAAGAGGTAGCTGCTGCTGAAGATGAGCCCTCCAAGTCCCCCTCCCCTTCTGCCATGAAGGGATAAGTGGTCTCTGCTGCCCACCTGGCTGGTTGTTTTGTTAGGTGTGATTAACTCAATCCGTCCATTTTGGGCATTTTGTTTGAATTGAGTAATTACGTTAGTTTTAGTTCTTAGTTCAGTAATGTCCACCCCCTGGTCGGCTTACCTCAGTTAATAAAAGATATAGCTTACTAACGTCCCTAGGTCAGCCCATCTTGAATAAAATTTAGATATAGCTTACTTCTATATCCTTATCAGAAGCATGTAACAACTTTACCATAATAATGCCCTTGATTAGAGTGCAATTTAATTTTTGTCAGTGATAAAAAGAATATTGTAACTAGTACATGAAAACACAATAGAAAGTTTGGGAATTAGAAGTCTAGACAACATGATCATATAAGTTTATATGATTAGAAACAAGGGATCTGGGGTAGATGGAACAGGGGACTCAATCTACAAAATTACACTTTATTATAGTTTATCTAGGGTTGACTTGCTTATGATTAATCAATCATTTGGATCTACCACAGAAGTCACAATCCTAACCTCCTATGGGTATCATGAGCAAAAGTTAATTTTATACTTAATGGTAAAAGTGAAACCAATTACCTATTAGCTAACCACCACTTACAATTGTGAAGCAAAAACTTTAGGCATATGATTTGTTAATCAATTACAAAGCTCTGCCACCTCTATTAGATGTAAACTATTAATTTAATTTTATTTCAACTTAATCATTAAAAGTGCCTTTTCTTCCTGATAGAAAAACAAACCTAGTTTTTAGCTCTGTACTTTTTTCTATATCATCCATCCTAGATTTAATCTAAATAATTTCCTTTGGAAGAAGGTACACTTCGAACAGCTTTTCTTTCTCATGACAATCACTTTAGTTACTATGATTCAATTCGAACAGCAAATTTGGATAATCACACATAGGAAAGATGGGCGACTTTAATAACAAAAATAATACAACATGGGCGAGCGTCGCGGCAAGTGATGTGCTTAATGGTGCAACTAAGGGCAAGAAATGCCCTGGAGGGGGACCAGGAACCCAATCTGCAAAGAAATCGCAAACTCAGACACCATCTGGGTTTATGGTATTTACTGTAAAGCACGCGCAATACATGTACATTCAATTTAACCAACCTTTGTCAAAGGTGGAACATGGGATCAGACTCTTCATTGGGGATGAGTCACCAACCCTGTGGGAGAAAACATGTGAGGCACAGCCCTCACTTTTCCCTCATGAGATGTATGTAGCCACTAACAACATGGGCTGCGGCTGGATCAATATTGGTTTTGAAACAGCCGATGAAGCCAATGCTGCAGCAAAAATCTGCGTGGAAATTGCCCTCCCTGAGGGCAAAAAAATTGTGCGCACTGCGCGCACCAGATGGAACAAAGCAAAAACTTTGTTCATCTCCTTTGACTCGCTCCCCACCAACCTTCCTTGTAAGGTAATTGAGGAGGAGCTCCGCAAAGGTCTTGTGGCCTATGGAGAAATCCAACAACTCGAATTACAGCGATTTCACTTAATGCCTGACCTGTGCATGGGCAAAGCTATTGCTGTAATCAACCCCTTCCCAGAAGTGGAAGAGGATTTATCCAGAAGTCCCCACGCAGCAGAATTTCACTTTGCAGATGGGGGCCAGTCAGCTGCATTCCAAGTTACACCAGAATGCGCACCATCCATTTGCAAC
>JAKSZP010013422.1:0-114138 GCA_022478985.1 Massospora cicadina
CAAAAAATTAAAAAATTTATTCAAACTGCTAAGATACAAAGTACACCACCAAATTACAATATACTATCCCTTATTACATGGGAGGAGCTTTGGGAAAAAATTCGCGGTGCACCACGTAGGAAATGCCCAGGGCCTGTTGGGATACCCTACATTTTTTACAAAAAATATTTTCAACAAATTCCCCCCCTCCTATTGGCGTCAATGAACCAGAGTTTGTTGGAAACACGCCTATTACCAGGAGGCCATGAATCCTACGTTATAACCTTATATAAAAAGGGTGACAAGTTGAACCTGGCCAACTGGCGCCCAATTGCACTCTCCAATACTGACACAAAAATTCTAACCAAAATTTTAGCAGCCAGATTAGGCGCAATAGCATCTGACGTCCTGTCACCCAACCAGTTTGGGTTTATACCAGGGCGTTCAATCTGGAACAACATTCACCCTGTTGCAAATATTTGCCAATCCAAAGCAACTGGTGCCCTGGTCTTCTTGGATCAGGAAAAGGCGTATGACCATGTTAGCTGGCCATACCTAAAAGAATGTCTACATGCCTTTAAACTCCTACCAAGATTCATAATATGGGCGATGCTCCTAACAGAATCTGCAACCATGGCTGTATGTGGCCCTGGATTCCCAACAAACAATATCAAACCACACAGAGGGCTCAAACAAGAGGATCCCCTCAGCCCACTGCTATACTTTTTCAGCTTTGATCCGCTCCTCCAAATAACTGACTCACATCTCATGGGGATAGCCGCAAAAGGACAACCAACAGTCAAGATAATGGCCTTTGCAGATGACTGTGTAGCAGGTATAGCAAACAATGAAGATTCCCAACAGCTGGAACGCACTCTAGATGAATACTCCAAGGTGAGCAATGCATCGCTCAACAAAAGGAAGACAGAAATCATCCTCTTAGGCAAATACACAAACAATTGGGCCACAACATCAGAACCTCACACCAACACTCGAAGAAAAAACTCAATCGTTTTACCCTTTGTAACACCTCCCACCAACACTCCTGTCTGACACCTTGGAATCAGGCTAGAATCAGGGGGATATGCTTATGAGACAATGGAAAGTAGCCTGTTACAACGGGTATCAAAACGCGTAGCCTCCCTCAAGGGGAGAACGCCAGGACTACAGGACGAGTTACAGTTGCTAACTCGCTCATCCTCCCAATACTGTGGTACCAGGCCCATGCGATAGCCTTCTCACCTACCTTTATAACCTCAATTCGCGCGCTTATCCAGGGCTGGCTGTGGCCTGGCTCTCACCCTCCTATACGGATGGAAACACTATTTGGCCCACGCTCAAGCGGAGGCATGGGACTAATAGATTTTGAGAGCCATGCCAATCACATCCTAGGTACCTGGATAAAGGAAATCCTTGCTCCAAACCTCCCGCAACAACATTGGTCCAGAGCAGCAAGGACTAACTTTGCACAGGCGTTCAAATTAACCAACCCACATAGTCCACTCAGACTACTTTCATACCTTGCCAAGCACCCTACTGCAACAGGTCCGCATGGAACCTCCCCTCATTTCAAACATATTCTCTGAACTATCCGCCGTATGGGATGGACCATAGAGAACATGGGTACTATACAGGGAAGGACGACCCAGCCCCCAATTCAAATTAAGAAACCCAGAAAACCACCCACAGAGGGATATGCTCGCAACAACCCCAAGCATAGCTAGGATAGAATACCTAGATATGCTGGACATTTCCTATGATTTAACCACACAGAAGGCAATGTGAAAAATGACTCACCACCCACTCCTACAGCCAAGGATAAGAGCAAATGCCTGGCGCTGTTTGAGAAGGACCTATAGGATGGCGGACCGCTCCAACTCCCTCCACAAAACATGTGCAGTATGTGGAGGGGAGGGATCCCTACATCTCCGCCTAGAAACATGCCCCCCAACCAAAGCTATATGGCAGGAAGTCGCACGCCTGCTCAAGATTCAAAACAAACAGGAATTCTTGATATCAAAGAGTATCTTCGCGCTCCAGATCGAGTCACCAATCCCATCTACCCTCCGCTCCCTAATAATACCCATTGCAATGTGGACAATACACACAATTGCATTAGATGCGTTCAAGGGCACGGTCCCAACCATTCATGGGATTATTAACAGATTCCAAGTCCACTTACTAGAGCACTTCCAAGCTTGGCTCTATGGATATATGAGAACAAGACAAAAAGCGTTCATAGAATCATGGTTCCCACTCTGGTTCCTCCACACAGATCCTTTCCTTCACACCTGCTCCATAGTAGGGGAAACCCCCTCGGAGTAGCGTAACAACCCCCATAACTGGCAGTCCCGCTGGCAACAAGGTTAACTTGAGTACCCTGGGGTGCCCAATTATTATATTTGTTAGTTATTCTCTTAGTTTCACATATATTTGGTAATGTCCATCCCCTGGTCGGCTTACCTCGGTTATATAAAATAAAATCTAAGGAGCTAGTATTAACAATAAATTGGTAGTTATTGTTGAAAAAGCAATAGCAGGGTCACTAACTGTCAGAGAGCTGAACCTCATTAGTAACGCACTATACGCTCCTTTGCTAGAGATACCCTCAGGGCCAGTGGTATAATATTGTTGATAGTAAGCTACATTGGGAGCTAGTCTCAATCATTTCACAAATCAACTGGATAGCAATCACAAGAGCGCCTAAGTCAACAATGTCTCACACCTGAAATTTGTTTATGCAATTATCAATAAAAGGATAAATAAGATAGTATTGTGAATGGGACCATCTAGTACTAAAAAAAGATAGTATTGTGAACCCCGAGTTTATTTTAGGAATTGAAGGGGTATTGATTTGGTTGATCATTGTCTTGATCTGTTCTCATACATTAATGAAGTGAGTGTTCAAGGTCTCAATTTGGTAGTGCATATTTACTTCTTGTAAAGGAGGAAAAAATTTTGAGGCTCTTCATTGTCTTCAAATTGATTATGTCCTACAATTTAGGTAGCATACAGCTTAAGACATCTTCTTGCCTTCTCATTCCATATTTTTTTGACTTTTGATGTGGCTGACACCATGGTAATGCTCTAATTGGATTCTTGAGTAGGATAATAATCCACATTTTCCAGACTTTGGGACAAAACTCAAGGATAACTGGCAGTAGAGCATCCATCTTCTATTGCTAAGGCTCTTTCCTTTCTGTCATCCTCTTAAGATGTTAACAAATTTACCTCAGAATGATGTTTTGTACAGGTAACCAAATAGTTTCTCTTAGATTCTAAGATCCAAAATGTTATCTCTAATAGAGTTTGGCATTTTACAAAATTTTCTCAACAAGGAAGGAAGCTCCTAAGATCTCTTTACTTTCATTCACGTGATGAGGTCTGCTGGTTTGCGCTTTGACTTTTGGCAGTCTTTGTAACTTCGCACCTCTTCAGGTTTCTGATCATAGAGGATGTATATAAATTTTTTCATAAGCGCCGAAGCAGAGAGTGGTATAATGCTAGATAATTCTTGGTGGCTTTTTGGAGTGCACATTTAACATTGAAGTCCACCATGTCCTTGACGCCCAGCAACATCTGAGTTCTGTGGTAAAATTGGTTAGTAGGTTTTAGTAAATATTTGTCCTTTTTATATTGAATGTCATAAATTTAGCCTTCTGAGTAGCTATGCGTTAGGGGCTTCCAAACTCCCGTAAAACCGCGCTTTTCACATCAGAAAATGAAGATGTTTCTCAGGTAAGTATGCCATGATCAGATTTCAACTCTGGTAAAATAAACAGTTAATCGCATTAATAGCTTTTTAAGTTATCATTAGCTCCATGCATGGTCATCTTACCTATTTTCAAGACCAACTGCACATTTCCATGCCTATTATAATTAGGAAGTTTAGCTAGATTAAATCGCTGGAATTCTGGGTAGAAACTTCTGGATCTGGACGTCATTGGTGCAGCACTGACCCAAGGTCCTGGGTTACTGGCGAGAGGTTGACTCTGTTCAAGAGTTGGGGTCTCCATGGAAGGAGCAAAGTGAGCAATAAGGGTGGTACAGCACAAGTGGGTTGATGCATTGGTTCTTAGGTAACCTCTTCTTCTTATTGTTCCTCCCCAAATAGCTTAGATTAGCAGGGGGCATAGTTGAAAGAGGGCATTGACATCTGCCATCCTATATCTCACCTTCATTCGCTGCTCCCATGTGGTACAAGTTCCCTGTTCTTAAAGACACTATAGCTTGAACAGTTGCAAGCTCATAAGGTGACTTTGCATGTCATGCACACTAGTGTGCAGGTCCTCCAATTTACAATTCTTGGTATTTTCGTGTTATAAAGTTTGCAGATTTATCGCCATAGGTTATTGCTTTACTGGAGGAGGTCTCCACTGTCTTGTTGTAGCATCCATACTAAGTCTATCAATCCTTTGATATCCTGCTGCATGGCTTGTTGTCAACCTTTAATTTGTTGCAATTTAGACAATAGGTGTTTGGTGATCTCAATGTCACTTCCTAAGTTCTGTGCAGCCTCCCCATTTTGGGTTGAGTGTATTAGTCAAAGGCTTAAACTGCATTAACCTTACAAGTTATGTTATCTGTAGTAACACAGCTACGTTCAACCTCCTCCTGGAGGCAAGTCATCCTTTGGATCCATTCATTAGTGACTATATGGTTGTCCATAGCTTACATCTAATGCCTTCACGTTCTTATTTAATTGATTAACAAGTTCAACCAAATACTGCAGATTTGTACACTAAGGTTATGGTTGTTGTTAACATCCTGGATTACCCATTGTTAGCTGTATTTTTCTAGCACTAGTGATGGACAACCCAAAAGGGGGAGCTGCCACACACATCTTTATTTGCAAATGGGCCAAACAAAGGGATTATTGGAAATAAAAAATTCCTAATATGGAACCTCAGATAACAGCCTAAAAACCATATCAGAAGGTGAGGAAGCTTTTAGAAAACTTTTGTCTGGCGCCAGCTTTAGCTGGCGGACTATGCAGACAGCATTGGGGTGGGAGCATCAGCAACTTGGGGCATAAGGAGGCATAGTTGTTAATTTTTTTTGTTTATGAGGCCAGCGGTATCCATCCCTCAACATATTGAGCAAGTTGATGCTCAGCAAAAGTGATGAGAGCTGGCACACAAGTGAAAGACTTGATGCGCCGGCGGGTTTCAGGATAATTGGGGTTAAAAGAGAAGTTTTTTCAGCATTGAGTAAGAGTGGCTTGTACCAGTAGTGAGCTCCTCAATTTCACATTTTGCATCTTCTCAAAATCATGAGGAAAATTGAGGATAGGAATACCCCCTCAACAAGGGGCTCCATCGCCCCATGAAGTTTCTGGTGAAGTAGGGTGTTGGCGGGGGCAGCTGCAGCCTCAGCTTCCATTTTGTTAATATTTTTATAAATTGGAAAGCCATTTTGAGGGAAAAAATGGTGGGGAGCGAATTGGGAGGATCAATGAAGATTTCCTCTAAAGCAAAATCTGGTTTCATGTGTTATGGCCGTTCATCTTTATCAATCCATTTGAGAGCCTCGAATGAATTGGATTCAGCCAGCACTGGGCTTAGCCACCAGAATTGGGTTATTGGAAGGAGTTGATTGGCCACATACTGTCGACCATGGCAGCTTAGCTGAAACTGTTACAGCCATCAACCCAGGATTCTGTAATCCAGTTGAATTAGTATTATATTTTTAAAATTATGTTTTTGATTGGCTACTGCTTTTGGAGCAGCGCCATATTTTCCCTGAGGTTGGGGTGGGAGGATCAAAACCCATTTGAAAAAATGGGGCAAAATGTCTGTGAGCTCAACGACCAAGGGATGAGTGGCGGAAGTGGAAACTGTGGGGCACTTGCACTTTGAGTAGTCAAGCTCAAAACACAAGAAGCAAATGGTGCGACTGTTTATTGATGCATGATCAGAATGGGTGATCAGGTGCGGATCTGATCCCAGTGTAAGGGGGTATTGTGAGGTAGGAATCACGATAAAATGGGCAGATCATTACAAAGATGCAAGGACCTTTCAACCAATCTGCCCCTTTGGGAACCACAAACTGCAACATAGGGTCTGCGTCATAAATGGTCAAACCCTCTGTGAGCTCATGGCGGAGGCATTCAGGGGAGAGATGGGAGGGCAACCCAGCAAACTGGACCACTAAAGTGGCAGCATCTGGGAGCTGGGTTCAAATGGTGGGAATGGGAATTTTTTAAAAAATAATTTGCAGCTTGGCTGCTGCCACTGCATCAGCTTTCAAACGTAATCTGAGATCACCCTTAAAGTGACTGAAATCAATAAAGTCAGCAGGTTTAAAAAACTGCTCTGGCCATCTCAATGATGGAAACTCCTTGGAAGTTGTATTGATCTTCCTATTTGGGTCCTGAAGCACTATCACATACTGTTGGTTCTGATAAACAATTTCATAATTAGGGCGAATTGATGAAGATTGAAAAGTTTAGAATTTTACAGTGAGTTTTCTGATATCCCGTTAGGTATTGTTCCAGCTGGGAGAGAATATTATCTTGTTGAAGTATTTTAAAAAATCTTAAAGACCAAAAGATTCATATTGTTGAATCGGCTGGTCCTGATTCTGCTATGATGGATAAATAAGTCACTAGGTCAGATTGTTTAAGGCCAAAGATCTATATCCCTAAAGTAACATATCCCTTATCTTTCGTGGCTGCTCTGCAGTGAGGGTATAAGTTATGAAGCCCTCAAACCATGGAGAATATTGAAAGTGATTTCCTCCAATGCTAGTCTATCAGGAGTAGGAGTAGCATAAACGAGTCTGGAATGGAGGTTCTCACCGTTCTCTCCTTCCTGACTTGAGTCCATTGTAAGTTAGAATTTATTCTTTTTTGCTACTAAAATCCCCTGTAGTGAGCACCCAAGTAGCAAGAGGTCCCTTTACTCGTTACTGAACAGGTTATGGTTGGCCAGTCCAACTATATCTCTATCATATAGCATGACTACGCGGTTAAGTTCATAAGTTTAGTATAGTTAAGACTACGCTTCAAGATCTACACAAATAACAACAGAATTTGATAAGTAAGGCGATCCTTAATTAAAGTAATTGTATAATTATAGTTGAATCACTTCATTGAAAATCAATTAGTGCTCTTTTGATGAGTGTTATTCACATTAATACAATGCAATTGTGTAAAGGAAGTGATAGGTTAGAAAAAAGGTTCAATTGGAATTAACAGGGTCAACTTTAATACAATACATTTTAGAAAAATCTAATAAAATAGCTTTTCTTTCCTGTTACTATCACTTTTAGTAACATGATTCTACGCAATTTCTCCGAGATTGACAATCAACCAGGAAATATGAGCAAATTTGTCCGCAACAACACCAGTTGGGCGAAAGTGGCCAGCATGAAAGGCCTGAAGCCCTCCAACCCGCTGGGGAAAAATGCCCCAGCGGAATGTTGACACACCCTCCCACCAAAAAGGGTGAGCACAGCACTGCACCCAGAGTTTTGCAATTTCTGCAAAAAAATGGGCGCATAAACCAAAATAGAACACTCCCAACACCTGTCCTCCCTTGAGCACGGCCTTAGAATTATGGTTGGTGATACTTTCCTCAAATCGTGGGAAAAAAATGGGGGAGGCCTTCTCCACAACTTTCCTGAACACCGTCTGGGTAAATTATAAAAATTTACATAGAGGATGGGTGGACGTCAGGTTCATGTCCATGGAGGGAGCAGCGGAAGCAGCAAAAGTCATATTCTCCATACAAAAAAACAATGAAGACCACACCATCCGCATGGTGCGCACACAATGGAATGAGGCAAACAACCTATTCATCATATTTGACTGACTCTCAAGCACCGTTCACTGTGATAACCTCGTGGATAAGCTCCGCGGGGGGGGCCTCAAAGGTTACGGTGTAATCAAACAGTTTGAATTTGAGAAATTCCCCCTCCTGCCCCACCTGTGTACAGGGAAGGCAATAGCCATTATAGAACCCAATCAGGATGTGGTAGAGGATATCACCCTCATTCCATGCACGGCGACCATCGACCTCCCCAATGGCAGCATATCTCACCCCTTCCACATCACACTGGAACACACCTCACCTTCTGCGAATTCTGCTCAGCTATAGGCCACAAAGACCACGCGTGCCCTGTCAGGTGCAGGATCAAAGCACCGGAATTTTGTGAAGACAATATGGACGAAAAAAGCCCAACTTTTGGCAAAATTAAGGACTCCACTTTCGCCTTATATTGGGGTGAAAGAGCCAACATCACTTTAGTTGAGCCCATTTCACACAAGGACCGTCATCATGCACAGACTGCCCACAAGCAGGCTGCAAGTTCCGCCAAGACTCAAGCTTGCACCACGATTTCCCCAGATCAGATTCAGGTGGATGCTATGGCAGCGCATCAGAATAACCAATCAGATCCCCCACATATAATCCAATGCAACCAAAACAATGAATTTTATGGACACAACCAATCAAGCACCTCCAACCAAACTGGAGCAAATCCACCATGCACCACTGTGGATCCTCCCAGCCAATCATGTGTGTTCAGCAATGATACGGTTCATGCGCATGATATGGAAGACCATTTCAGCCAATCACAATATGACAACACTCATGCACAAAGCCCAATCACCTTAACACCTAGTTTCTGCCCATCAAACCCACAGGCAAGCGGCGAAAAAAATTTTGCTGATGGGGCACAAGCCAACCCAAGCCAGACCCAAACTCCACGGAGTAATCTGAGCCAGAAGAAACTGAACAAAACCAGTACTATGACCGCTGACCAACACACTGGAACCAATCTGGTTAATTGGCCCCATATTCGCAGTATGACCCACAATAAGGAACTGGGTGAACATCAATGAATCCCCCCTTGGGTTGGGACCATCTAATACTAAAAAAAAGGAACTGGGTGACCTCAGTGGGTCACCCCAGCGTTCCTGATGTGCAGACTACCGCGATCACCATAGGGACGCTCAACATTGCGGGAGCCAAGGCCCCCACATCCTGGGCCAAAAAAATGGCTTTCCTGCACAATATCCCCGTGGACATCTTGGCTGTCCAAGAACCCCACTGTCCACCGGGGGAGGAGGAGTCATGGTCAACCATGCTCCTCCCAGCCAAATCCTTTTGGATGTACCACTGTGGGCTGGTAATTCAAACTAACTGTAATCCTCCAGTAAATATCTGAAGCACATCCTCCCACCTGGAGGGTCAGCTGATTCTATCAGATCTTGAGTGGAACGGAGAAACTTTTGCCATGGTGTGTGTATGCCCCAAATGATCCAAATGAACACCAAAAAATTTTCTCCAATATCTTCTCAATCCCTTTCCCCGAGGCAACATTTTTCATGGGAGATTTCAACTGCTGGCTTAACACCATTACCGACTGCTGGCCCAAGTCTAAGGCTATACCCTGTGGCCACATGGAACTACACATACTAAAGGCAACTCTGGGCCTATGCGACACCATTCCCAAACAAGCCCCCACCCTGGCCAACATGATGAGGCCCCACCACAACAATAACCAGCTGGTCTCAATGACCCAGATTGACCTGATGCTCGCCCCTATAGACTTCCATCACTGGGTATCAGATTTTACAACAACAATTATCCCTTTCTCCGATCATCAGATGGTCTTGATAGCAATATCATCCTCAGAAAAATACCAAAAGCCACAAACCTGGCACAGAGTTCACCCAAGCACCATCCATCTTCCAGAGCTTAAACTTTGGATTGAGATGGTGCTAACAACACAGCAAGAAAGATGACCACCCAACGGGAACCCTATTGCTGAGTGGGAAATTGTCAAGGCTCAAGCAACCAAGAAAGCCTGCCACCTGAACTCCAGAAAAACAGCCGTGATGTCCATGACAATCAACAAGGCTAATAAACAGCTTCAGCACTTAGAAAACAACACACCTAGCGAGGGATACAGCCCCCAATGGGGCTGCCTGTGGTTCCAGCTATCTACACAGGTAAACTCCCTCTTTAGAAAACACCAGCACTACACCAAAGTATGCTACAAATCAAAATACATCCTATCTGGTGAAACTCACACGGCCCAATTCTTCCGCTATTTTAAACCAATTTCAACTTCAGTGACTTGCACACAGGTCTGCCGAGCAGACAACACACTGGCGTCCACACCATCTGAAATTTTGGCCAAATTACACCAATTCTACACCGACCTGTACATGGCGGATTTTGCATCACCTAGAGAAATTGGAAAATTTTTATCATCCGCTAATATTGACATTATAGCTGATCAACTAGACCTTGTCGCACCCATCACTAAAGATGAACTATGGGAGGTAATAAGATCAACTCCGCGCAACAAGTGCCCTGGGCCTGATGGCCTACCATAAAAATTTTTCAAAAAATATTTTGCCTATATCGCACCAATACTACTGGCAACTATGAACAAGTGCCTGGAGGACACAACCCTTCTACCTGGCGGCCAAGACGCATATGTGGTCACACTCTTCAAAAAAGGAGACCAGGCAGACCTAAACAACTGGCGTCCAATCGCTCTCACCAATACTGACACCAAAATACTATCTAAGATCTTAGCTAAAACGTCTGGGTTGCATTGCTCAGACAGCCCTCTCCCCCATCAGTTTGGCTTCATACCAAATCGCTCAATTTGGGTTAACATCCACACAATTGCCAACATCTGCCAAGATAACCCCGCAAGCGCCCTTGCTTTCTTGGACCAAAAGAAAGCATATGACCGAGTGCACTGGGGCTACCTAGAACAGTGTCTAAATGCTTTCAACCTACCACCCCGCTTTATAAACTGGGCGCTCCTCCTAACGCGCTCAGCCAGGTTTTCAATCAGAGGCCCAGGTTTCCTATCTGATACCATCACCCCTAAGGGGCCTCAAACAAGGTGACCCGCTTAGCCCCCTACTATACAATTTTACCCTTGACCCTCTCCTCCGCATTGTAAACTCAAAGCTCACTGGAATCAGGTTGGAGGGACAACTACCAACCAAAATGCTCGCCTTTGCTGATGACTGCGTCGTTGGAATCTCAGGCAATAGGGATGCCAGGGCGATTGAGCGCATTATTCACCAGTTTGAGTCAGTGAGTAACACCATGCTGAACAAACAGAAAACATAGATAATTGTTATGGGCAAATTCAGTTCAAACTGGGCCTCACCCTCCCACCACCACACAAACCAACCAACCACACATCCAACCACACAGCAATGATCCAAGCCAGTAAAACCACTATGCTTACCCTTTGCACACCACCCCGCCACCAACCCAGTCCGTCATCTGGGCATATGGCTCGAAGCTGGTGGATATGCACTTGACACCATCGAAACCAACATTTGGGACAACATCACAAAAAGAATGACATGTATGCGGAGGAGTAAAGCTAGTAAAACTGGAAGAGTTGTATTAGCCAACTCCCTGATCTTGTCAAAGTTATGGTTTGCTGCCCACGCGGTTCCCTTCTCCGCCAACTTTACCAACGCAGTCTGCAAGCTCCTTCAGAGCTGGCTATGGTCTGGTTACCGCGCACCTGTCAGGCTGGAGACCATGTACGGTCCATGGAAGAAAGTTGGGATGGGGCTGCTCAACGTCACAGAATGAGCAATGCAAATCCTCAGCTCATGGGTAGCTCTCACAACGTCACCCAACCCATCATCCCCTCACTGGGCTAAGGCAGCCCAAACCAACTTCGCAAGGGCACTACACCTGAGGTCCCCCTCCAACCCTGCTTCTCTGATGAAGTACCTTGCAACACATCCAACCGTCACCAGACTGCACAACACCAACCAATATTTTAAACGCATCCTGTACAACCTAAGACAAGGGGATTGGAGCTTCTCCTATGCACAGCAATCTGAAGACATTCACCCTCAAACTGGTTACATGCAACTCCACAGGGGACAAACGGTGACTAACGCGCCTGCTCCAATACTATCCTTTCCTCTATCCCGGATTGACTACCTAGACTACCAAGACGTCCCATATGACTTGCGC
This sequence comes from Massospora cicadina, assembly GCA_022478985.1. Lineage (NCBI taxonomy): Eukaryota > Fungi > Entomophthoromycota > Entomophthoromycetes > Entomophthorales > Entomophthoraceae > Massospora > Massospora cicadina. The sequence continues at coordinate 11,958 of JAKSZP010013422.1, forward strand.
ACCCAAAAGCAAGTGTGGGACCTCATCACCTGCCCCCTCTTATCCCCACAAGTGTGCTCCACAGTGTGGCGCTACATGCGCCATACGTTTAGAACAGCTGACCGCACTTTCTCAATGTTCAAGACATGCGCCATCTGCAGCGGACCCAACACACTAGCACACCGCCTGGAAGAGTGCCCGCCGTCCATGTATATCTGGGCCAACGTGATGCACTTGTTTCAACAATTTCCAACAGCTTTATTCCGACTATCCCGCGATATCCTGGCACTCAACATGGCCTCGCCTATCCCCCAGACGCTAAGGGCTCTAATTGTGAGTATTGCAATATGGTCCATCCACACAATTACCCTCGACGCTTTCAACGGGATCCTCCACAATTTCAACCAAGCCATCGTCAGGTTCCACAGCCATTTAGCCGACCACTTCCAAGCCTTGCTGTTCAGATCACTCCAACACAAATGGAAGAAACGGATGGGCAACTGGATTCCAACCTGGTTCCTTCGTTATGACATTGAAAACCTCACAGTCTTCATAGGCGGTACACCCTACTAGCCCCTGAGCTGCCATGCCACTTAAGGGCTAGTCATCTACCACCCGTGGCTCCTAGCCACACCCAAGTGTGCCAAGTCATATCTTTTGAGTTCCATTGTTTTGCGCTCTCTTCCCTCTTCTGTTTTCCGTTTTTCTCTTCCCTACATATCGGATGCGTCTGTCCCCTGGTCGTCCATCCTTGAATTATTAAAAAATCTAATAATAATGTAAAAAACATATGAAATTTTTATGTTAAAAGGTAAGTATAAAGTCAATTGGTACTAAATAAATCTAGCTGTTCTACTTGCAGTTAAGTACTTTTGACCTTTTCTTTATGGTACAAATTTCACAGTTTTTACAGACCACGCTTCTTTATATTGGGTGCAGAATAATTTATAAACTGGAAGACTTGCCCAATGGGCTATCAAACTTCAGCACTACAACATGAATATTGTTCATTGAGCAGGAATGCGACTCATGGATGTGGATGTAATGACCAGTTTGCCCCTACCACATTTAGATAACAGCAAAGCAAAATGGTAACATGACCTACTTATGAAGCTGAACTCTTGGGAGGATGAAGATTAACCAGTTCAGAAGATGCTGAAATATCACTTGCAAAATACAAGGGTTCTAAATGGGTTATTATATATTTTTGAACGTGTCTTTTCTTTTCAATCAATCTCAATTTCAAGTGATTTCAAATTAAAAAGTTTTAACTAAAATTACTTCAAGCCCCAACTAATGTTCCACCCTGATGTCCATGGCTTCACCGCTCTCTGATCCAGTATGGGGAAGCGGCAAAATCCTTTTATTATTTTTCACCCCACCAGAAAATGCATTTGGGCTAATTCATCTAGTCCTAATCAAACAAGCCGTCAGTATGTATCTCTGAGGGACTTGGAGCTCCACCTCACGCATGCCCACCCATTCTGCCCTCACCCTCTTGCCCTCCCTCAACCACCATCTGATAGTTCCTCAATGTCGACTATGAGTGATTATTCCCATATGCTGACAAGGCAATCATTGCACTTTCCACTGCCACTTTTGCGTTATCAGGATTCATCGACTTCTGCCCCTTTATGGGCTATTTTGACGTTGGTTTCCCTCTGTGGCGGACACTGCCGTGGCAGAAGCAACCAAATTAGTTTACAAAAACAATCATGTCCCCACAGAATTTTTACTTTTCCACTGAACTACAATAGTGTTGAGTTTTGACAGCCTACCATCTCATCTCCCACCCCAGGTTTTAAATGAGGAACTTATGTCAGGGCTCTCTGCCTATGGCTCAGACCTCATCCTCCACTTCATTGTTCCTAGCAGTTATGAGCGCCTTGCGGCTCCCCATGCTGCCATTACTGTTACCCATTAGATGCAGACATTGCACTGCAAATACCCCCCAGTCCCATGTAGCCACTGCACCAGGCCATTTCTTCTGGAACGCATTTATAATGGATGCCAAATTTGACCTCTCTGTTTTACAAATAATCATTATAAACCTGTCAGCATACCGCCGAAACTACTTATGACACCAATTCTGATGCTGAAACCCTTCCATTTGAACATACCTTGGGTGCCTTGATTCCCCTTCCCCCTCCGCCTGTTCAATCATTGAGCTTTCAGCCTAGAAATCTTTCCTCGAGCCTCCCTGCCCAGCCATTGCCATCTGTTTGCCCTCCAGCCAATTAGGCTCAGGCTTGGAATCCCATTCACTTCAACTCTCCCCCTTCTGCCCTCCAAATCTCAAAAATATGCAAATCCCTAATCTTATTCACCCAAAACCCATGGGCCTTATTGGTAGAGGTTTCGGAATCTGGGGATCCCATTAGACAACTGATCTGATTATCAAATGATTTTTTGATTCAGACTTTAATTCCCAATTCCCTTCTTGTTTTTGCACCATAATGAATGACATCCCATTATGCTCTGATTATCAACTCGCTAGAGATGTGGCTGCCTTACCTAATTGATGTCCTCTCTGAAAAGAGGCAGCTAAGTCAGTTGCATCGCTTGTTGTTGGTTTCCTCCTCCTGATGTCCCAGCTGTCCTTAAGGCTGTAGGTAAGTGGGCCCTCTTTCAATTCCACAAACTGTCCAACAACTTCATTATGATTATCATGGAGATGGCAAAAACCCAAAGGCCAAAACCACATGTACCAACAATAACACCTTTTCCAAGCTCCTGGACGCCCATATTCAAACTAAATATGACCTTACCAACTATTTTGGCGCCTATATTAAGGTGCACGAACTTTACGCTAGTCTTTCATGGGAGATATGGAACTTCGTCAAGAAAATGCCCCTACACCCTTGCTTTCTGCATTGGCCTGAGTCTTGCTTCAGGAAGATGACAACACTGATAAAGATCCCCCTGATCCCCCTATGGCATGGTGGATAGAGGTTTGCTGTTGCTGCCTGGTTGGTTTTTTGTTTAAACTAAGTTCTTTTTTGCTCATTTGGATGGTTTGGCCCATGTATTAACTTTTAATTAGTTGAGTTTATCCCCTTGTTAGATTTACTCAAATTAAACTTTTAGTATATAGAACTTACTGTTAACCTTGCTTATGACCTTTGGAATGGGTACCTAATATATGGAAGCCCACAATACCTTATGACATGGAGGAGCCAGAAAAACTTACAAATATATCATTGAGTGATACTATCTGGAAAGGATACTAGACTCTTTAAGAGAAGATTTAAAAGCCTGCTTAGCTGTCAATAACAAATGTTACACAAGGCTAAATAAAAATATCAGCCAATGACCCCTCAGCAACCATTCCATACCATCAGTTTAGATTTTATTGGACCACTTCTTAAATCAACAAGATGAAATCAATATATCCTCATGTGATTTTACCACTTCATAAAGTGGGTAAAAGCAATTGCCATTCCCACGCAAACTGTCAAGGCCACATCCAACATCCTATATCAGAATATATTCACTAGGCATAGTTGTCCACAGGTATTGCTATGATATAATGTGAGAAACTTTACTTCAAGAGTTGTGAAGATCTTAGCAACAAGATTGTGAACACAACTTTTTTCAGCACACTAAAAACCTTCAGTTATGATTGTAGTACGAGCTAATAAAACGCTAATATCAATATTTTTGAAAAAATGGTTTCTTCAATCTTTTACATTGGGAATAATACTTCCAAAGTGCATTGATGTTTTAGTGTAAAGTTCTTATTTTTTATAAAAATATTACCATTCAAGGCTTTTGACGAGAGTTAACCTTGTATTACAGCCTTATTGGCACATGAAGTCAACAGCAATAACACTGAAGAACCCAAAAAAGTGATAAGTAGATTATTACAAAAACTTATTCAACTTCTTTCAGATGCAATGACAAACCTGGCTTTTATGGTTAAAAGAGAAGGCCAGTTAGAAAATGCACTCTATCAAACTTTACCCACTTTTTTGATATTTCTGATTTATCTATTGATTTATCTAAGTGAGGTAAGACAACCTTGGGATGAACAATACCAAAACAGAAACTCCAAAGCTAAAACAACCAAAAAATGAACTGACTTCCCTAAATGAGCAGCGGGAAACACAAAAGTAATGAAAACACCTACCAGGTGGCTCAGCAGCAAGCCGCTTATCACACCAAGCCAGAGGGGGAGGGGGGATCAGGTGGATCAAATCATCATCCTCAGGATTAGCAATGAAAAAGCGGATCAATGCTAATATTGAGGTGGTTGGGGCATCCACAGGATGAGGTTTGAGGTGAGGTAGATAGCAGTTGAGTTTGATGATTTGGGCCTGGATAATGGACTCTATGAGTTCAGCAACATGGTGTTTGGCTTGGATTTGGGCGTCAGGAAGTTGGGCTAATTTTGCAATGTTTGCTCTAGTGACATGTGTGGATGTGAAAAATTCTGTTAGAGTTTTGACACGTTTGACAGCAGTGGTGGCAGTTTCATAGAGGCGTTGGATTTCCTCTTTTGCAGTAGGAAAAGTTTGAGGGGAATAAGAGAGGGAGAACAGCCCTTTTTTAAATTCATTGATGGTTTTTTCCATGGCTTCGTGAAGATGGCGATTTTTAGGTGAGGCCACTGCAGCCTCAGAAAGCTGGTAGTCTGTCATGGAAATGGCAGAAGAAGTTTATACCAGCCTGCCAGTTGGGATGCATAAGCATCCAAAAAGCAAGCCAGAATGCCAGAGGCATTGCTGACCAAATGACTTGATATGGAGCCAGGCATTGGGAAATGACGAATTGTTGATGCAACACAACATTGAGTATGATCCTGACGACGAACCAAAATGAGCCCACTCCTGACCCCGGGGTCTTGCTGTAGGGGCGGGATCACAGAGATGGTCTCGATGAGTTCTTTGGCATATGAGGTCATTTCAACTGAGGAGGCAAGGAGATAAATTCTTACTTGCAATTGGTGGACATAAGGCCACATGATTCCTGTGTACTGTTGCTGGAAGTTCGTGATAATGGGGTTGTAGAGCCAAAAATATCAGACTCGCTGAATCCAATCAATGATAAGGGGGTCATAGTTACCAAAAGTACTGGTAGAGCCCATCTGGTATATGAACCAACTGTAGTCCCGGGGACATCCCCTGGTGGTTGATCATGCCATTTTCCATTTCCAAGTAAGAAGATACCAAAGAGAATGGCGGTACCTCTCGTGACTCAGGGCGATCTTGCTCACGTAGTAGATGAGTGGTGGGTAACAGCTCTTCTGCTTTGGATCTTACCCCCAGTATTCACACTCACCTCAGCAGAACTGTTGCAGGGAATTAGTGAAATTTGCGCTGAGGTTGTTGAACTGAAATCAGTTGGATTTAATTTGGGGGGCAATCTGGCTGATGCTTGGATCTTGAATGGCCATAAAGGCATGAAGACTGAGGTATCGCCCAGAACGCCTGATGGTTCCAACTAAATCAATATGTCAATTAAGAACTTAATTATTTTCTGCTAAGCATCATTTTTCGAAAATCAATTCAGCCTGAAATTTAGCTTCACTAAAGAGATTTACGAAAACTATTAGCAAATATGGCGGGAAACCCCGCAAAGGAACCCGCAGGCTATGCCAAACGAGCCAGCACCACCCCAAACGAAGCAACCCTCAGTTACCCACCTCAGGGTCAACCAGAATTACCCGCTCTTAAGCAGCAGCCATGAAAGCAGGCACCACCCCCAACCTGGAGCTACTTCAACTAGCGCCAGTTCATTTGATCGCACTTCTGCAACCTGCACGCCTAACAGCTCTGTGTGCGCTGCCTCCCACCAACCCTCTGGGCCCCCTCCAACCAAGGAGGCCATCACCCACGCTGTTTTAATGGCGTCTGCTCAGTTGAATGCAACTCAGCCCATCCAGGCATTCACCTCCCCCATTGTGTCAACTAATTCAGCCCCATCTATTATTGCTGATTCCATGTTTCTGGCTCCCTCCATGAGGGGCGATACCCAGCTACCGGGCCCCCAAACCCTTAGATGTAAGTTTGGATTAGCCGCACATTCTGGTTCACTAAGCACCAAATTAGGACAATCTACTCTTCCCTATAAGGGTTTAAATGGTTTAGATTTTGGAACTTCACACCAGTTCCAATCTCACCCGTCCCATTTAAACCCCATAATCGGCACTTCTAAAGTTGGCACTTTATCTCCATATGCTGAAAACGACCAATTCATCAATCATCCAGTGAGTTTTGCCCACGAAATCACAGCAAATACTCGGGCTGAATTTACCCAAATAGATTGGGATGGTGATGAAACATCTCCCTCCTCCCAATTGGCTGGAGTTAATTCCAATATGGATGGGCCTCCTCAATTTAGCGAGCCCCAAAAATCCGCCCCTCAGTTTAATATGACGCCAGCAACTGCTGTAACATTCCAGCAACAAGGGGACTCCACAAACTTGTTCAAACCACCAGCTCACACTCAACCTGAGATTGCAGCCCAAAGCAAACACAAACGTACCAAAGGAGCCACTGGGGCGTGGCAAAAACCTCTGGCACCAACGCTACCCAAAGCTGATCCCCGTGAAGTGGCATTTATTGCTGATGTTAAGAAGAAATGGGCCGAAACTAGAGCGCAAAAAGCTCTGCCTCGCTCAACCCTCTCCCACGCAATTCGCCTTTATTATGGGCATAACCCTGTTGAATTCTATACAGAGGATTACTTTTCATACTTTGCAGCAATTGCGGAGACATTCCTAATTAACACCACCATCCATGAATCAGTGGAGGGCCACTACATCGATGTGAGCTTCGCTGAAGCTGCCCTTGCTGACCATGCTGCCACCCTCCAGGTCATTATTCCACATGGATCTCTTCACATCTCCCGCACACGCTCTCACCTGGAGAAAATCTCATGGGTTACTTTTTCCAACCTACCAACGACTGTTGATCCTGAGTCTCTTAAACTGGCGCTCCATCGTGGTTTAATGGAGTTTGGGTCTGTTCTTTCAGTGGACTTTAGCGTCCCCTCTTACTATGCTCCCACTCAAAGAGCTCGCACTGCTAGGGCGTTGTTCATCCCCTCCCCCACTGTATCCCGCAACATTGAGGTTATTCCTCGTGTGGCGGTAGTTGGTGCATGCCCTGAAATCTTTTTGTCGACCCTGATCAGGCGCGCCCCCGGTGTTCATGGTGTAACGCCCTTGGACACTTGTATAGTGGCTGCACAGCTCGAAAACAAGCCCTCTTAGCCACTACCCAGGGGCCTAAACCAGGCCAAAAACGATCCCACATGGCTGCAGCAGCAATTCCACAACCCACACAATGGGTTCTCGTTCAAGACCTGTCCCCTGAGGCCTTACGCCTAGCAGTTGAAACAGCTAACCCCACTATTGGTATGGGATACCTTCGCGCTCATGCCCCCCTTCCAGTGGGCACCCCCTCCAATCTCCCAGAGTCAACTCCCTCTCTCACCAAGCGCAAGGCATCTCTCACAGGGTGCCCCTCGTCAGCCACCCCCACTCAGGGCTCCGCGGCACCCCCACCAACCTCCACCAGCGATTTATCGCATCAACCCTCAGCTCCCAATGGAGCTATGCCCACCAGCATGGACTGGCAACCCGCGGCCTGCGGTAGAAGTGCCACCTCAAAGAGTCCTACCCCAACCCCACAGTCCATTTCGCGCGGATCCTTTGCAGTGTTGGAGGAAGTGAATATGGACTCAGACTTATCAAATGGGGACACCGCGGAGGTCACCATTGAGCACCCTCAGGTCCTTCCCCTGCAACGGAGTGGGGGCAGCATCCTAGGCTGGCTTACTGGGTCCTCCCCCCCCCCCACCCTCTCCTTCCCCTCAGAACCCTTGACGCTCCTCACGGATTGCAGCTAATAGTCAAGCTAAAGGTCTCAAAACTAGCCGCCTCACAGCAGCAGGTTTAAGCGCTCGCAACCCCCAGGACATGGAGTGGAACAGCTATGAGTCCCCATGGCATCACCCTGGCCCTGCAATCCATCAACGCAAATGGGTTGCGGGACTTTAAGCGGAGAGCCCACCTCCTTTAAAACTTCAGGTCAGCACAAATTGACATCGCTGCTGTCCAGGAGCCCCATATCCTCCCCCACGAACAATCTGCATGGAATGAACAGTTTGGAGGAAACTCCTTCTGGACAAACCATGCCGCCCTTATTGTTTTGAATCTTCGGGTTAAAATCCATTCTTTTTCACAATATCTAGGTGGCCGCCTCATACTGGCCAAACTCACCACTCCTGATTTCTCCTTCTTCGCTGCAAGCATCTACCTGCCTAATGCAGGTCAGGAGCAAAATCGGCTCTTGGAAGAGCTCGTCCAACTCAATCTCCCACAGAATACAGTCCTCTTGGGAGATTTCAACACAACCATAAGTCGCGTCCGTGACTCTTACCCCCTGCAGCAAAGGAACGCCCTGGATTAAGTCGCCTCCAGGATTTCCTTCGCCTGAGTGGCTTTATAGATGCGCTTCCACCCTCCGCGTCTGGCCTAGGTTGCATGACTAAGATCCAGTATGATGGAGGAGCTTTCCAGTCAGCGTCACGCATAGATATGGCACTGATTTGCCCCTGCTAATTGGCCGCGTCTCCTCTCCCATCTCTCGTGACAACCATCTTAGTGATCACAGGTCACTCACCGTTATCCTCAACACCACACTTAGACCGTCGCTTAGGTTCTGGCCTAGGGTTGCCCCAGCTCTTCTCAACAACCCCTTCACTAAGGAGAAGCTGTCTATGACCATCCGGGAGACTCTCACCTCCCCCCACCCCACCTGCTTGACCACGATGCTAGATGGGCGGTGAACAAGGAGGTCATTACCCGCGTTGCTTACAACTGTGCCAAAGCTCAGATGACTGCAGCTCACGCCAGAGTCAAAAGGGCGGAAGCCAGAATCAGACATCAAGAGCTAACTGCCAGCCTTCGCCCTCTCCCAGATGGTTGGAAGATTGGGAAGCGGCGCAGGAAGCACTCCGCTTGGAGCTCACACTGCAGGAAGAACGGGCAGCAAACTTTACAACATCTCGTTACTATGCTCAATGGGAACGCCCCACCCACTTCTTCTTTCAGAAACAGAAAGCCCGGTCAACAGCGCAGGATATTACTGCACTGAAGATTGGCACTACAACTACTTCAGATAAGGAGGAAATCACGCAGGAACTACACCGCTTCTACTCCAGCCTCTTCCATGCCACCCAGGTGGACCCATCGGACATCCAAGACTTCCTGTGGCGGGCTCCAGAGCCGCCCATTGACCCACGGGCTGATGAGGCTCTACTGGCGCCTATTTCCATCCAGGAGGTGATGGAAACCCTTCTGAAATCCCCACGGCTTAAAGCCCCAGGCCCAGATTGAATACCCTTTGAGGTGTACCTTCTGGAACCTGCAGTGATATCCAGAACCCTCCACGACCTCTTCGCTGCACTCTTGGTGAATGGCGAGGTCCTCCCCGACTCCAGAGGCTCAATCACGACCCTCATTCACAAGAAGTCAGACCATGATAACCTGGCGAACTGGCGCCCCATAGCGTTGATAAAAACAGACCACAAGCTCTTCACGAAGCTTCTGGCCAACTGCATCACCAAATGGGTGTCACCTCGCCTCTCCCATCCCAGCACGGTTTTATTCCGGGGAGGTCGTTATGGGACAACTATAATGACCTTCACGTGACTTTGACTGCTAACTCACGTAGGTGAATGGCTTTGTGGCTCTCCTGGATAGGGAGAAAGCATATGATCGGGTAGCCTGGAAGTATATTGATGCTTCCCTGGCCCGCTTCCATCTCCCACCCGCAGCTAGGCGCTGGATATCAGCGCTCTATGACCAGCTCCACACCAGAGTCCTGGCGCCAATGGGTTTTACAGTGGCAGTACCAGTTGGACAAGGTCTCCGGCAAGGGGACCCCCTGAGCCCTATCCTTTTTAACATCACCCTTGACCCCCTCTTGGCCTCCTTACAGGACAAGCTAAAAGGGATTCTGGTCCTAGGTAAAGCCCCCACACGCACCATGGCATTTGCAGATGACACTGCCATTGCATTTGGCTGCCCTGGGGATGTTGCCCTCGCTGCTGTGACCATTGAGAGGTACACCAAGGCGTCCAACGCCATGGTCAACACCTCCAAGACAACAGATGTACAGGTCGGCTCCCCCACCTTCCCCCACCATTTGGTATTGAACCTGAGCGCGGTACCTTCCGTCACCTGGGCGTTCTCACCAACCAACAAGGAGTTGCGCTAAAAGACAATGAGGACCTGCTCCTCGCAGCAGTTAACTCCAGGATTGCCAGCTGGAACCGGTGGCACATCACCCCCAGGGTCGAGCTCTGATGGCCAATGTGTTCCTCCTCTCCAAAGTCTGGTTCCTAGCGCACGTCTGCTCATTCACAGATGCCTTTTATACGCGTCTCAATGTACTCCTCCGCTGTTGGATCTGGGGTTCAAACCATCCACCAATGGCCCTCTCAACCATTGCCCGACCCTGCAATGAAGGGGTCCTAGGGCTTCTGGACACGCGATCCCACGCCACCACAATCTTCCTGAAGTTCCTATAGCCGATTGTCTGCTGGGACGCGACCCCCATGCCCCAATGGGCGCCCGCCCTCCGCCAGTCAGTATCAGTAGCCCTGGGTCTTCCTAGAGCATCTCTGACCTCATTAGGGGAGTGGCTCACAAACCACCCAGGCCATCGCCTAAAACCATCCTCATCCTCCTACTGGAACCAGGCTCTCTTTGCCCTGAAACGAATAGGCGCGCAGATCTACCATGCTTTCTATACAGAAGGGAAGGCCCTGGCCTCAGCCCCCGTTGCCATGCAATTGTGCACAATGGACAAGTTGTCACAACTCGCCTCAACCCCCAAGATCGTCCTCCCATCCGCCCAAGACTCCTTGAGCTCCTCCCTCCCTCCGTGAGATTTGACCTTAAGGAATTGTGGAAGGACGTCTATCACCCCATCCTGTCAGCAAAGGTGTCCAACACCTTATGGAGGGTGCTCCACTGTTCATACAGGACAGGGGACCAGACTGGCCCTAACTTCCAGCACCGAAGCTGCCCCCGCTGTATGGAGCCTAATGACTCCCACCTCCATCGTTTTTTCACCTGTCCAGGTGTTGCCGCATTTTGGCCAAAGGCCCGCGCGCTCCTCCATGCTCAGCCCTGGTCTGGACACCCTGTGCAAGACCTCATGTTCGAGAAGACATTGCCTGGTTGCCACTGACCCCTCCGTGTCCTCGCCTATGCCACAGCCATCTGGACTATCCATAACTCCTTCCTTCGTGCTGCCTTTGAGCAGCAGGTGTAGACCCTTCCACACATGATCACCCACTTTCAGGTACACTTTGAGATGGCCCTGAAGGTCTGCAATATGTCGCCAACCCTCCCCCGCTCAGTTGTCACTGCAGCACGGCTCTGGCGCGCAAACCCCCTCCCTTTCTCAATGCCTCCTCCCTCCCCTTCCCTCGCCTCAGGCTCTTAGAGCCCAGGCGTAATACAATAAACATCGATGAATCCCCCCTCGGGTTGGGACCATCTAGTACTAAAAAAAATATGTCCATTGAGAAAATTACCTTCTTTTAAAAAGTTGTCAGGGATCATCCTTGACAATCAGGCTATAGCATAAGGCGCCATTGACAAGGGGTGAAGCCCCTATCAGCAATTTGGGCATTGCAGCTGATGTTATGCCACTGACCAAACAAATGGCCCAGCGACTGAGCGCAGGTGGGTTGGGCGTCCCTAACCCGTTCCCAACCAAAAGGACCCGCCCCTATGTGGGGTGGCCTTGGGGGATTCCCATCGCTTGTCAGGCTAAACGCCATCACACCAACCATCAGAAATGTAGCTGAGCCTCACTTTGGACGTTTGAGGTCAAAATGACAGTGACTCAACCCACCGCCAAATTTTTTATTGTCAGTTCTTAAGGAACAAACCTGCCCATCACCAAATAATTCGCCATTTAGGTCAAAATTGAGGGTCCCTATCCTGGCTTGTCACTACCCCAATTGACCACTATTTAATCAGTTGCATAGCACTGAGAAAATTGTTGGTCTATTTTCTTCCTTTTCTTTCAATATAATTTTTTTCAAAAAACCAAACAAATTTTACTGTATTAATCCTTCTAACCGCATCCCTGATGGCGTTTCCCTGGTGGCATGTCATTCCATATACCAGATGGGCTCTACCAGTACTCTTGGTCACTATGACCCCCTCCTTCGTTGATTGGATTCAGCGAGCTCAATATTTAGTGGCGCTACAACCCCATTATTGCAAACTTCCAGTATCAGTACACGGGTATCTTGTGGCCTTACGTCCACCAATTGCAAGAGAGAATCTGTCTCCTTGCCGCCCTAATTGAAATGACCCCATATGCCGAGGAACTCATTGAATCTATCTCAGTGATCCCACCCCCTGCAGCAAGGCCCCTGGGTCAGGAGTGGGTTCATTGTGGTTCGTCATTGGGATCATACTCACGGTTGTGCTGCACCAACAATTTGTCATTTCCCAATGCCCAGCTCCATATCAAGTTTTCAGTCAGCAATGCCTCTAACATTCTGCTTGCCTTTTGGATTCTTACACATCCCAACTGGCAGGCTGGTCTAAACTTCTTCTGCCATTTACATGACACCAACAGGCCACCAGGGAAACACCATCAGGGATGCGGTCAGAAGGGATAATATAATAAAAAATTGTTTGGTTTTTGGCAAAATTTTATTAAAAGGAAATGAGGAAAATTGACCAACAATTTTCTCAGTGCTATGCAAATGATAAATTAGTGGTTAATTGGGGTAGTGACAAACCAAGATCAGTACCCTCAATTTCGACCTAACTGGCAAATTACTCAGGAACTGGGCGGGTTTGTTCCTTGAGAACTGGCATCAAAAAATTTGGTGGCAGGCTGAGTCACTGTCAGTTCAACCTCAAACATCCAAACCGAGGCTTGGGTATGTTATAATGGTTGGCATGACAGCATTTAGCCTGATGAGTGATGGGAATCCCCCGAGGCCACCCCACATAGGGATGGGTCCATTTGGTTGGGAACAGGTTCCGGATGCCTAACCTGCCCGCGCTCAGTCACTGGGCCATTTGTTTGGTCAGTGGTATCACATCAGCTGCAACACCCAAATTGTCAACAGGGGACTTTGAACCCTCATCAAAAGCATCCAATGCTGTAGCCTGCCTGTCGAGGATGATCCCAATGACTTTAATAGGGGAGGTGATTTGCTCAATTGACCCATTAATTGATTTAGAACTGTTGGGCGTTCTGGCTGATAACTCAGTCTTCATGCCTTTCCAGCCACTTGAGATCTGAGCATTGGCCATATTACCACTCAAATAAATTTGATTGATTTTCAATTCAAAACTCAAGGCGCAGATTTCACTGATTCCCCATAACAGTTCTGCTGAGGTAAGTGTGAGTACTGGGGGTGGGATCTGAAGCAGAAGGGCTGTTACCCAGCGCTCATCCACTACGTGAGCGGGATCGCCCTGAGTAATGAGGGGTACCACCATCCTCTTCGGTGTTTTCTTACTCAGGAATGAGAAAATGGCCCAATCAATGGCCAGAGGACGTTCCCTGGGACTTAAATTACCCTTTCCTTTTTCCAAAGGAAGGGCACCACCACTGGGAAATTGCACAAGAGCCACATTCATGTGCGCCTTGGGTAACTTGATTGCCATAATTGTCACAATTTTTTTGGGGGGCGGAAAGCATCAGGGTGGGATGTGTGGAAAGCTTCAACCAGGGACATGCAATTAGCTCAATCACGCGCCTTGACCCAACTTTTTCATAGTCTGGATACCCTTTCCAAGCCACGAAATATTGTACTGAACGTTGGGATTTCTGGGATGCCAGGATAGCCTCTACCTCAGTCTCTTCCCCATTATTAATGACAATCAGTTCCAGTTCCATAGGAAGTGTACCATTGAATGGCAACAACTGCGAAACGTGGAAAACAGGATGTTGCTTCCAATGCGCAGGAAGCTTCAGGCGGAACGCCCCATTCCCCAGTACCTCCTCCACCAAATGGGGACCCCTGTGTTTACTAGTGAATTTATGGGAAGGGGCTTGAATTTTTAAGCGACAGGTTTCAAGCATGATGTAGGAACCCACCAAAAAATCGTGACCTGGAAGGCGCTTACAAACTGCAAACTGCTTTTAGTCATCTATAGCTTTAGTGAGGTGTTCCCACACTAAGGCTTGAGTCAACCTGATGTGATCAGCGTGATCCATGGCAGCTTGAACTGCAGGACGCAAGCATGGTCTGACCAAAAACAAAGGGTTGTAACTCAGTATTGCTTCATAGGGGGAAAACCCTGTGGACGCGTGGGTCCCTTTATTGTAAGCAAATTGAGTGAGAGGAAGTTCATTTGCCCAAGTATCCTGCACGGCCGCAGCATAACAGCGCAGGTATTGTTCAAGAACTTGATTAACCCAATCAGTTTGTCTGTCAGACTGGGGATGATACACCGTGGAGTGACAGGGGGATATTTTAAGAATTGATAGAAGTTCACTCCAAAACCGCGCGGTGAACTGGGAGCCATGGTCACTGATAATCTCCTGGGAAGACCAAACATTGAAAACACATGGCGTACAAAAAGGCGGGCAGTTTCTTCCAACATAATCGTGGAAGTACAAGGTATAAAAAGGGAAAATTTTGTGAAGTGATCTACCACCACCATCACCACTGTAACCCATTAGAACAGGGGAGTTCAACGATAAAGTCCATGGACACTGATGTCCATGACCCCTCCACCTGCTGTAAGGGGTGCAGGAGGCCATTTTTACCAGAGCGATCTGACTTAGCCCTGTTGCAAGTAACACAATTGGCGATCCAAGCTGGAACCTCTTTCGTCAGTCCTGCCCAATTGAAGGTCCTCTTATCAAATCAATGCATTTCTTGTTGCCAGGATGTCCGACTGTGGGGGGATTGTGATGTGTGCAGAATGCCTCCAATCGGGAGGAAGGGGGAGCCCAGATGCAGGACTGAAAGTAAATGTTTCCCTCCACCAAGGAGTATAGGGAATGTTTGTGACTCAGGTGAGCCAACTGCTCAACCAACTCCACGCCCTCAGGGCAAGCCATTTGACTAGCTAAAACCTGAGCCACTACCGGGGCGTCTGGAGCCAAAGTGACAGATGAGATGACAGGGGGGACGATTGACAGAATTTGGGTGGCAGGAATCACGGTAACAAGAATTAATTCCTCCGGGTCTGAGGAACAGTGGGTGGGGCTGCAACTTAGAAAATTGGGAAGCACATTGAGTGCTCCTTTTACAAATTCATATTTAAGGTTAAAACTGCAAAGGTCCTGATAGGTTCAGGCTTGCTGGTGTGCCAATTTTGGGGTTTACAAACTATAACAGAGCCTGATGATCTGTGCGGACTGTCAATTCATGTTGAGTACCCTGCAACAGATACCGCCAATGAGTTAATGCCCACACAACAGCAGCCAATTCTTTGTCATATATGGCCCAAGACTGCTCTGTTGCTGTGAACTTCTGGGAAAAGTAAGCGACTGGGTGTTCTAAACCATTTTGCTCCTGAAGCAATAGCACTACCCACTGCTACTGACGAGGCATCACATGCAACAATATACGGCTTAGTGGGATTGGCATGCTTCAAAATGGGTGGAGACACAAACACCTCTTTGATTGATTTGAATGCCTGCTGGCATTTGGGCATCCAACAAAAATGGTACGTTTTTCCCTGTAAGGGGGTGGAGTGGTGCAGCCAGCTGGGAAAGTGCCAGGGAAAATTTTTTTAGGAAAATGATGGTTCCCAAGAAACTCTGAAGTTGTTTCTGCATAGTTGGGGTTGGCCATTCTCAGATCGCATCTAACTTGTTGGGAGGGATTGCATAGCCATCCTTGAGGATGAGGTTCCCGAGGAAGGTAACCTCCTCCTTATAAAACTTGCACTTGGAAGGCTTGATGAACAAGCCTGCCTTATGCAAGGCGGCCACCACTGCTTCCAAGTCAGTAGCGTGTTGTTCAGGAGTCGGGGAGTGAACCAGGATATCATCAATGTATGCAACTGCACAGGTAAACCAGAGGTCACCCAGTACATTTTTGATCATACGTTGGAATGTAGTGGGAGCATTTTTCAGCCCAAAGGGCATTACATGGAATTGGAAAATGCCACGCTTTGTCCAGATTGCTGTTAACCATTCCTGCCCTTTCATTACCCAAATTTGGTTGAAGGCGTTCACCAGATCCAGCTTAGAGAACACATGGGATTTGGCGATTGCCTGGCTGATCGTCTGCTCCAGAGGCAGGGGGTAGGATCAGAAACCATTATTTTGTTTAAATGGCTGTAATCTATGCAGGGACAAAGGGAACCATCCGCCTTTCTGGTGAAGACAATGGGGGAGGCGATGGGAGAAGTCTCCTTGAACAACCACCCTTTTTTCAGCATATTGTCCAACCAGGTATTGAGTGCAACTTCTTCCTCCGCTGTATGGGGATACAACGGGAAGTTGATGTTCACCAACTCCACAGTCATTCGAAACCCACAATCAAACCTAGTGTGCTGAGGCAGATGATCCGCCTTTTCCAAGTCAAAGATTCTCCGATAGTGCATTAAGCTCTCAGGAAAATTGGCCAGAATGCCCGCAGAAGTGACTAGGGAAGTGATAGAACTGGTTCCTTGTGTCTTTTTAAGGGTGTCAATCAAGGGAAATTCTCCCTCCAGATGATCATTAGCAAATGACAGCGTATTAGACTCCAAGTGAATCTTCACATGTTGTCAGCGCCACCACCCCACACCTAAAATGACCAGAAACACTAGGTTTGGCATGGCCAAAAATTGATTGCAGAAACTAAACTGGTGGATTGAAAAAGGTACTGGTCGGCGAATGACATATGAGGTCTGGGAAGCAGATGAGGCCACCATCACTGAGGGACCTGCATCCATTCCCAGTTCCAATTGTTGAGCCAGTTTGACACTCATGAAGTTCCCTGCAGCTCCAGTATCCACCAGGGCCTCAAAAAACATGGTGCGAGCTGACACTAATCTTCATGGGCAATAGGAAATAAACGAAATTTTGTTTATTGGAAGATTTGACCAACTCATTTGTGACTGAAGAAATAACTGGCATATTGGGGGTAAGGTTGGGGGCTTTTTCTGGAGCGAAGATTGGGAGTACAAGGGCGGGGGAAATGACTTCCTCCATCTGAGCCATAACAGATTCATTTATAAGTGACTCTGTATTGGCCAACTCAGACCCAGGGGTTACAACAGGATCAGTACCCAAGTCTTCCACTAGTTTGGAGATAGGCGCGTCATCAGCGTCTACTTTGGGTAAGCCAATCATTAAAATTCCCCTTCTGATAGCGGGAGACATGATGGGGCAAGGCGTTGATGGTGGTCGCGGTGGCACATATTTGATCCATTGATCCTTGTATGGAGGACCAGGCCTCGTGATGAGTGGAACCCAAATCCAAGCCTGATCTAAAGGCTGCCTGAAGCATATTGATAGAGAGACTGGACGTGGGGGCCAGTTCATGGAAGGTAGAAATCAAAGAAACCAGGCTGGGGGCTTCAGCCATGGCATAAATCAGTCTGAATAGGTGGTCCGATTGTGACACAGGGGGTTTCAGGGCAGCTGACATGACAGCCATCAGTGGGGTGGAGTCTCCTGCTTGTGAGGAAGAGCGCAAAAGACCTCTCACCCAATGGTGGGCATCCCCATCCACAGCTTCTAACAACGTGAGCCTTTGTTGGGCATGGGATAACGTGGAAGCATTATTAAGTGCAAATTGCTGTATGCATTTGCACTTCAGCAAGCATGTCAAGAACTTGATTGGCGATCTCTAAGGAGGGGACACTCAAACTTCCCTCCAGGCTAGTGGAAGGGGGTGGAGATGCAATCCGCACAGCTTGGGTGGGTTGAAGAAGATTCCCCAAGGTAGAGCGGACACTTCTCCCAAAATTGGAAAGTGACCAAACAAACAACAAACAGCAAACTACTGATTGCACATTCATTTGATAAAGGGTAACCACTGCAGCGCCCAGTTCAAAGAACAAGGCGGAAGTGGCTGGAAATAATGGTTGGTCAATTATCTCATGGAAGTGGCAGAAGAAGTTTAGACCAGCCTGCCAGTCTGGGATGCGTAAGCATCAAAAAAGCAAGCCAAATGCCAGAGGCATTGCTGACCAAATGACTTGATATGGAGCTGAGCATTGGGAAATGATGAATTTTTGATGCAACACAACAGTGATTATGATCCACGATGACAAACCACAATGAGCCCACTCCTGACCCCAGGGGGTCTTGCTGCAGGGGTGGGATCACAGAGATGGTCTTGATGAGTTCTTTGGCATATGGGGTCATTTCAACTGGGGAGGCAAGGAGACAGATTATCTCTTGCAATTGGTGGACGTAAGGCTACAAGATGCCCATGTACTGGTACTGGAAGTTCGATAATGGGGTTGTAGAGCTAAAAATATTGGACTCGCTGAATCCAATCAATGATGGAGGGGGTCATAATGACCAAAAGTATTGGTAGAGCCTATACGGTATATGGACTGACAGGCCACCAGGGAAACGCCATCAGGGATGCGGTCAGAAGGGATAATATATAATAAAATTGTTTGGTTTTTTGGCAAAATTTATTGAAAGGAAATGAAGAAAATTGACCAAAAATTTCTCAGTGCTATGCAAATGATTAAATAGTGGTCAATTGGGGTAGTGACAAGCTGGGATTAGGACCCTAAATTTTGACCTAACCAGCAAATTATTTGGGAATGGGCGGGTTTATTCCTTGAGAACCAGCATTGAAAAATTTGGTGGCAGGCTGAGTCGCTGTCAGTTCAACCTTGAACATCCAAACTGAGGCTCAGGTAGGTTTCTGATGGTTGGCATGACAGCATTTAGCCTGATGAGTGATGGGAATCCCCCGAGGCCACCCCACATAGGGATGGGTCCATTTGGTTGGGAACAGGTTCAGGATGCCCAACCCGCCCGCGCTTATCACTGAGCTGTTCATTTGGTCAGTAGCATCACATTAGCCGCAACACCCAAATTGTCAACAGGGGACTTTGAACCCTCGTCATAAGTGTCCAATGCTAAAGCCTGCCCATCGAGGATGATCCTGACAACTTTGGTAGGGAGGTGATTTACTCAATTGACCCATTAATCGAATTGGAACCATCAGGCGTTCTGGCCAATAACTCAATCTTCATGCCTTTCCAGCCACTTGATATCTGAGCATTGGCCAGATTACCACACAAATTAAATTCAATTGATTTTAATTTGACAATCATGGCACAGATTTCGCTGATTCCCCATAACAGTTCTGCTGTGGTAAGTATGGGTACTGTGGGTGGGATCTGAAGCGGAAGGGCTGTTACTCAGTGCTCGTCTACTATGTGAGCAAGATCGCCCTGAGTAACGAGGGGTACCGCCATCCTCTTCAGTGTCTTCTTACTCAGGAATGGGAAAATGGCCCAATCACGGCCAAAGGACGTTCCCTGGGACTTACATAGTCGCTTTGGTATGGGATAGCATTGGGTTTAGGGACATATTGTTTGAGTGGTAATGGGGCATCAAAGTCTGAATTCATAAAAGGTTCTAGATCAAGTGGTTTAGCTGGAGGTGGGACAATTTCACCAGATTTGGTCACTTCATCCAATAAGTCCCAGGGATTTTGGTTGATTTGGATTGGTTTGGTGATAGGTGGCTGTGGTTAGTAAGTTTGAGGTAAAAAAAATTTTTAAATTGAACATTGGCCTAAGCTTGCACCCAATTGGTTGGCATGGGTGTGAATTGGCCAGCTTGGGTTTGAGGTTCTATATTTTGCTTCTAGTTTGAGCGCATGGCCTGTGGGGTGGGGGCAGCCAAAATCCCCACTTTAACTTTGCTAGTGTGGCCTCATGGGTGGAGTTGGCCGTGTTTGCAGGGTTTAAATTATATTGACATACTTTTTTCATATGGTCCAATTTATAGCAGAGGGGAAAATTGTGCGACTATTGTAGGTGTGGGACCAAAAGAAATGGTTGGGTGCAGATGAGATATAGGCATGCAATGGGATGTGCTGGGCCATGTTTAGCTGCTGGGAGGTAATGGTGGGCATTTCCTGAGGTGCTGCTAGTCTCTCAGCACCACTTGGGACAATAAATTGGGGATAGGGTCTGTGCCATAAGCGGACAGCCAGACATCAACTCCTCATAGAGTGTTTGGGGGGAAGGTGTGAGGGGAGGTTTGCAAAGGTCACCATGAGTGTGGTATCATTGGGGAGACATGTATGTGTGGTGGAAATGAGTGTGTTTTTATAAAAAAAGGGCGTTGCTGCTGCAGCGTTCACATCCTCTTCAGTAGGGAATCCAATAATGAAGTATCCCTTGTAAGGATGTGAGTTAATAAACCCTGCTGGAGCAAAAATGTCATTGCCAGCTCAATTATCGCTTTGTCAAAGTATGGGAAGAGATGTCTATACTCAATGTGGAGGATAAAGAGAATATTTGATCGTGGTAGGGCTAGGGGTGGGGCAGGTTGGATGGACTCATGTGAGGTTCAGTGCTAGGTCCCTTGGAGGGATATAGTGCCCAGATGTATTTAGCGGAATGGATGAGCCAGTCTGCACACATTTGCCTTCTAGGCGGTAAACACTAGCGGGTGGAGCACTGCTGCCCCAGTATGGGGCATCAGGTGGTGGATCTGAGGACATAAATTTGGAAACTGGTGTGGTGAGGCGGTGGTGGAAAATTGACTTGTTTTTCAAATGATTGCTCAAAATTGATGTTGAGTGGGAAAAAAATCCTGATTTATCTAGTACTATCACAATTGCATAGCGCCGCATGGAGAAAAATCATACTTTATCTGATAAGGACTATATGTTATAACCTACAAGTGCAGTGAGTGATACATCCCAAGTCTTTAGAAACTGGATTTACTATCAACTGAGTACATAGTCAATTCTTATTGTTAGTACTTCCCTGTCAATATTCCTGAAGGGGTGATGCAATATATTATAATATTAGGCATGATAGAAAGAACATCAAACAAATGAACCCTTCAAGAGAAGCAAGATTTAATCCTAAAAAGGGTCTATGGAAAACCCCTTAAAATACCATATAGGTAAATTCAAAATTAGTAAGGCCCAATTCGCTATAATGAAATCTCCTCCTGACCAACTTGAGCATAAAATTCTGTGGGAAGGACTCTAATTAGCTGAAGTGATGTATCATCTGATTTTGAAATAATTTTCTTATCTGATGGCTTACAAGGCGTTAAATTTATGTCATACCTTCGAAAACAGATTTGAATTATACCCAATGATCAAAATGGATGACATTAAGTAATATCTGAATGGGGCATTTAAAGTGCATGTTTAGCCTATAAAGATTATGCTACAATGGCATTTAAAAATCTGGATGAGCTACCTAATGAAGAGCCTCCCATTTAGATAACATTTTTTCAATAATTTTATCATTTCCTTACCTTAAGAGAATTATATTCTTTCTAGCAACATATAATACCCCAAAATTATTCTCTAATAAAGTAACGCCTTTTTATCTAAATTTCTGTTTGGTAATTTTACTTCAATAAGTACCTTTGCTTTTACCATTGGACGTATACTCTAGCAGCTGAGACCGAAGCAAGAGCTTGGCCACACTAAAAAATAAGTAAAATACTTTTGAAACTCTTAGGTCAAAACAAGTACCGTTTTTGGGCTTTTTGGGCACAGCACCATCATATTTTAAAAACAGAAGTCCTACAGTTAGGTCAGTATGTGCTAAGCATTCCATAGTAGTTACAAGACGTTGATTATGGGACTCTTTATCTAGGGAGAACACTGTCATCTATATTTTTCTTTTTTCAGGGTTTTATGAGGTTGCTAAGGACTGTATCACTGTAAATTTAAGATAAGGCGAGACGTTATGAAAACTGATGGGCATAAACCTGAACTGATAGATACTTTTTCAAGTGCAAAAAGCATTCAACTATTATTGGCTTTCTTAATGATTATATGAATAAAAAAATAAAAGAAGTCCGGCTTGCTGAACATTCTGGCTTTTAAACATGGAGAGTAATTTATTATTTTAATGATGATGTGTGGGAGTCCAGTATTAGACATTGTTTATAGTTCTAAAGTTAACGCATAGTCAATGAAATCCATTTAATTTTATTGCAAATAAAAGAGGGATCACAAAGATAATAATTTTGTAAAGTTTGTCCTTTTGAAAGCATTTCAGAAACCCAGATTCTGGTGCGTCCTCTTTCTAAGCAAAAAAGACTACTAGGTAATAAAATCTGTCCAGTGCAACCTTTAGTTTGTGTAAAAGTCAAAGTTTTTTATTGGGTAGTGTCCAATAATTAAGTCGACTGAAATTTCTGCATAGTTTGCAATATAAATATGTAGGCTGATGGGCTCAGAGGTTTGTGGTAGATTGAATGGCGGCCAGGCCAACACCAGGAGAGAGCAACCACTCTGGTTGAGGCGCCTTGAAGACTATTTAAGAAATTGAATCATAAAGGTGACATCATATGTAAATTTTCTGATTATTTCTTCAAAATATTAGTGAAGACTTCAAATCACCATAATCAGATACTCTCAAAAGAACATTTATATGAGTCAATTGTTGTAAGAGTAGGTCTCCACAAAACAGCCACTACCCTCATGGAAGGGTATTGGGGACGTCACTTGATATTAGGGAATAAATTGGGATGTACTAAATTTCTAGTTGACCTAAACTAAGGAAAGTATTAAGAGCTTACGCTATATTTTAACAATTTTTTATGGGTGGTGGCAGTTTCAACAAAATATTTGGTTTGATACTTTATCTAGAAAAAGTAAAGTTAGCCATTAACAATAAAGGAGCAAACAAAAGTTTTTTCTGAAAACAAATGACAAAGCTATATATAAGTTCAATGGGAGGAAAACTGGCAGAGTATTATATAGTATCACATAGCAGCAACTGTAGGGTCTAATCTAGATGGTTTTTCATGCTCTGATGCTAAAAAAGGTACTTACCAACCATTTTTACTCATGATTCCAGAATTGCGAGGTAACTGGGGAGCACGTTGGTTTAGGCTGTGGTAGGATATCCCTCATCTTTGACAGAAGTTTCAGTCCTTGCTACCAGTAATCTCACTGCAGATTTTTTTAACTTTGCCTTTCAGAAAGGGATGAGAATTATTTTAAGAGCTAAGCTTTAGTAGTCCATTATTGCAATATTATCATTGGGATAGTCCCTTAAGGTATAATTATCCCTGGAAGGATTTTTTCAACGATAACAGATGGTTAAATTATTTTAATTGCTATAGAAGTGTAAAAGTATAAGATAGGAGTTCTTCATTTTTCAAAAAGTTGTAGGGTTGTCAAGGGATAGCATATACAAAATGCTAATCAGGTTTCAGAAAACTTAACTTGGGGTTATCCCAGACTAGTAGGGAAAATTAGTAGCATTAGGGGCTTACATAGGAGTGCTATCATAAGCTGCTCAATTGATTTTATCTTTGATGCCTTCTCTTAAAATAACTATAAGTAATATACAGGCAATTGTGTGTAAGTGTGGTGCTTTGGTATAGTTAAATTAGTATGAAAATATTTTCTTGCAATTCTGAGTCGTGAGAAGCTGATAGTCCAGATTATTATATATCCCTTTTGTTGATTCCTTTGTCTTAAATGAGGTGGCCTTGTATATTGAACTCTGGTCAAGTTGCCTTATACTAAACTTAAAAAAACATTAAAAATATCTTGTAGTATTTATTCTTAACTTCTATTATGTTTAGACTCAGTATTAAAATGTTAGACTGGCTATTTTTTCTCAGAATGTCTAGATTAAGTTATTATAAACTGTTGAGCCATATTGGCAAAATGAGTCAAACTGGCTTTGACTTACATTAATTTCTGACTTTAAATCAAATTTAGTTTCTAATTGTCAAATAGTTAATTGATGACAAATCTTCTATATAGGATAAAAGAATTTGTCAGGTAATTCAGGCAGGTCAACAACATGGTATATTTTGATCATATTAAAGCATCAGAGAACATTAATCCTCATGTCCTTAGAGTAGTACATACATAGTGCTACTATTTAGTATATATAATTGAATTTAGAAGTGTCTGGGTTGTGGGTTAAACCCAATCAATCATATCCAACAGATCCTCATCCTTGACTAGACTTAAGAGTTTTTAGTAAATTTTTTCTTTAAAGATGTTTTTGGACCAATAGTTGTTATCTTCTATCCAGTTCCAATCCAAAAAGCGTTTGTGTCTCAATTACCACTAGGGACAAAGAAACTTATTGTGTATATGCTTGACAAACCCAGCCTTCACAAATCTTCTTGATTTTATAAATTTTTGGTTCTGTTCAGTCAATTATAATAAATAACCCTTTCCAAAATGATGATGGCTTATTTGTTCTACCAGCATTATGGGTATTACAGTAAGCTACTGTGTCTCCTGCTTGGTATGAGGATAGTGAGATTTGTTTAGTATCGTCAGTTGCTTTCTGTGATATCTTCCTGGTATAGTGGAGACGTAGGCATGAGGTGTAATTTTACTAATAATTAGGCTAGCTTATTGGTATATTTAAATGAGTTAACGTGGGTGGTTTGGAAGAACTGAGTATAATAATGGGGCTAGGCTGGCAGATGACATATAGTAATTAGAAATGAAATGCTCCCCATTTGTACTGGATAGCTTATATTATATATGAAAACATGACAGACCCAACATGAAATGCCACTGGGATGGTGAGTTTGTGGCTATATTCTTAAGTATTAGGCTAAAGTACATTTGCACATTCAACTACCCCATTGGTTTTGGAAAGGTATGAGGCTGATAAGACATCTTTAAAAGACATATTATCATTAAGTTGGTGGATCACATTAGACTTAAAATTGGTCTCATTGTTTTTTATCTTCTGTGATTATTCAAGTCAATGAAATGCATTTTTAATATAGATTTAGTTGTGGTCAATACTCTCACATATTTAATTGCTTTGGACTTGACCATAAACTACGTTGGTCAATAACCACAAGTATATATTTAGGATTCAGGCTGCTAGTAAGGAGAAGCCCAATCACATCTATCAAAATGGTGTGCCTTACAGATTAGATTTACTAACTGGTATGTTGATTTTACTGAAGCCTTATTGAGTTGACATTCATGACAGTGATAGACTACTTCCTGTACATCAAAATGTTGAGACTCCCAGTAGTTGGACCTAACTTGTTTGAGCGTTTTAGTACAACCCTATGTCCCATGGCTTTGCGGGCCTCCATTATATTATATGTCCCTCTAGACTGTCTTGGTATCACTTTCATATATCTAAAATCATATGTCATATAGGCTGTTCCTTTGATGGTCACAGTATCTTTCATAAGTTGATCTATAGCCTCCTGTAAATCTTTTAATCTGCATAATTATCTTCTAACATTATATTGAATAGTTCATCTGCAAAGGAGGTCAGTGTAGTTACTGGAGGTAATCTTGACATCCCATCCACGTTCTGGTGAGCTGATCCTAATCAGTGAACTTGTAAACATGTGCATACATTTTAGCGTCCAGCAGGCTAATGTCCCTTCAGGAACTTTTAAACTTTGTAACCGCTTAAGGGAACTGTGATTTGGTAACCACTTTATACTATTTCTATATAACTAAAAAACTGTTTGTATGTATAAATGATGGTGAGGCTCTCCTTTTTCATAAAAATATAGTTTTTCATGGCAATTGATAATATAACTGAGGTATACTACCATATGTTACTTGTCATCCTCCCCTACCTTTGAAAGAACAACTCCATAGCCATTAGAGACTTACCCATATGAACAGTATATTTTTTCCTAAAGTCTGGGTATTGTAAGATAGGTGACTCCATCAGTTTGATCTGCATCCAACTAAACGCTGACTGTCACTCTGAGGGCCCGTTGAACTTGACCCTCTTTAAATAGATAAAATAATGGCTCAGCAATATGAGTAAACCGCTCTATAAATAATCTACAATATATATCATACCTTAAAAAACTTGAACGTCTTTCATGTTTGTAGTATCTTTCCATCTCTATGGCTTCTATCTTTTGTGGTTGGATGCAAAGTCCATCTGAGTTAATGGTAAAAAAAACTTCTGTGATTGATTATTAAAAAAAATAATATTTTTGATTTAATTTTATATTAGCATCTAGTGGTTCTCATATAAATTTCTTCAGGTGCACCAGAGGTTAGTCAAAAATTCGCAAAAAATACTTTGATGTCATCTAGGTTAATCAGAACAAATGAGAGTATGAGATCCCCTTAAATTGAGTTCATCCCCATTAAAAGGTCATTGGAGCGTTGCACAACCCTTATGCATACTTGTTGTCTGGAAGAGCCCTCAAGAAGATGAATGCACACTTCTGCTCTTCTGGGGTAAGTCAATCTGCCAGTACCACAAGATGAGGCCCATGGCCTAAAAATACTTGGCGCCTCCCAGCCTATTAAGGGAATCATCAATATGGGGAATTGGGCAAGAGTCAAATTTTGCGATAGAATTTAAATCCAATAAACCAATTATTACCCTTTTTTGTATTATCTTTCTTTTTTCAATAAGAATGGGACTAGCCTAGATGCTTTTAAATGGGATAAGTAGTCTGGCCTTTAATATTTTGTTATTTACATGTCTGCAACTTTTACTAGTGTGGGGGATTGCTGTACCATTGTAACCAAATCAGCATATCATCTCCAAAATTAATTAAATGCTCAACTCCAGTGGCTCATCTAATGGTAGAGTTGTCCTTAGCAATAATGGCTTTATATTCTTTAAAAAGCGCCGTAGCTTGATCATTTGCCCTTTGTTTATCCTGAAAAGTCTTTTTGGTAAAACCAAAAAACCCTAGGTTTTTCATTTGGCAATCCAAACTCAGAAAGATCTCTGATCCCTTTTAATGTGAGTACCTCTTCATCTAAGACTAAGTTCAGGAATGCAATGAACCGATTAATTTCATTAAAGATAGGTTTCTGATTAAGTTGACCATGAGTATACATATACCTTTTTTTTTAGTACTAGATGGTCCCAACCCGAGTATACATATACCTTGGTGACCTGGAATGGTCAATCTTGAGACCACGCAAGATTCCAAGCAGGAGCGTTCCTGTGGTTGGTACACCTCTGCTACTAGCCCTTCAAGTATCTCTAATTTTCAATCCTGTTTCTATGACTTTTTGAATCCATGGTGCTAATTGGTGGGGAGTGGAAGCCCAAAGTGGAATTCCGCGGTAATCCACAATATTGTTGGGGTTTTATAAGTTAGACCCTTCAGTCTCTACTTTATTGGTAAAAAGCCATCACTGGTTACTAGTTCTATGTAAACTAAAGCTTAGTCGCTGGTTTTTTTTATATTGGCTGTACTATAAAGATAGCATTTGTCCATGGATATTTAGTGTATCCTTTTGGAAATTGCAGGTAATAACATGGGTTTTAAGGAAGCTAGTACCTATCATTATGTTATAGTTTCATTTAGGTACCACAATTGTAGGAGCAGTGATTGTAATTAACTCAAACCAAAGGGGCAATGCGCTGTAAGTTCCTTGGCTCTTACTACTAGTGGGTCCAGCTGTTCCATACGCATTACAATGATTCACTTCAGGTGCTTTTATAGCCTTTTTAAAAGCAAAGTTGAGAAAATATTTATCAATGCACCACTATCAACTATGGACTAAGATTAATTTTCTTGAAAAAAATATCAATACGTGTGTTCACTTGGAGTAAATTTTTTTAGTTTAAGTTTACTGTGTGAATAAATGTAGGATTAATTGAAGTAATGGTGTTATAAAATCGGTGGTATCAATTGATACGCCAGCGAATTTTGCATAGTGCTTGACCCACTGAGAAATCAGGACCAATGATATGATGATTGTGGTCCATGAAACAACATAATAAACTTATAAATAAATATGGATCACTTGCTCCCACAACCTCTTTTATTAAATATACTTAATACCACGTATTTTTTTATTTCGTTTGCCCTAAACTCACTTAACAACAACCACCTCTTAATCTTCCATCTCGCTTATATTACATCAGCTTGGATGATACCACTCTCATAGCTTGGACTATTCAATACACTGATTCTCCTTGTTTTGGCTGGTTATTCTCTAATTCACTATCACCCTGATTGTAGATAAATTAATTTGTATTTGTCAAATGTCAACATCGCCTTATTTAGAGGTGATCCAATAGTAAAACCATTATATCCTATAACTTCTGTTAATCCCGATATTGCCTCATCTTGAGGCACTCAAATAATCATATCTGATATCATTTTTGGTAGATTCCAACCTAGCTGTCCCACAATTATCATCCAGTCATATTGGAATTGTGACATTACCACCTCTTTGACTGGGTGATTAAGCTCCTATTGCTTTTATGGTCAGAGGAACTTCACGTGTACTCAGTTAATGATCTGACCACTTGCGGTATCCTTGATGGTATATGCATCAACCCCAGTTTTCTCTCTATAACTTCAAATGGACCAATCCAAATACTGGCCAGATTATGTTTCCACTCAAATCCATGTTGGTCATGGAAGAGAACCATATCACCATCCTTGATTATCGCCAGCCCACTATGACATACCTGATTGGTGGCCTGATTCCTAATCTTCTTAGCTAAGCTGAAGGAATATGCTTCGGTTTGCAGTCTGCTCAGAATGTTCGTGAGGTTTGTCAAGTAGCGGTGGGGGTTCCAATACTCCAGTGTCTTCTACACACACAAATAAAGTAACAACGGAAGGGCCAGGTGTTGGCCATATAGTAGTTGGAAGGGGCTTTTCCCCATGGCGGAATGATAACTAATGTTATAAGTAAACATGGCAATGGAAAGAAGAGAACTCCAATCAGAAGGGCGAACTGTTAATAGTTTTTGTAGTATGTTCACCAAAGTAATATTCACCCATTCTACCATCTCATTAGACTCGGGGTGGTATGGGGTCATCAGAACTCCATGGATACCCATAAGCTCATTCAGTTTGGGGAGGATGTGCGAAGTAAAGTTGGTTCCATTATCAGTGAGAATGAATCGAGGGCAGCCATGGCGCTCAATAATGCAATCCATTATGAACTTTGCCACTGTAACCGCCCCCAAATCCTGTATTGCCCTTGCCTCAACCCACTGGGTCAAGTGGTTAATAGCCACCAGAATGTACTTACACCAGTTAGCTCCTGTTGTCAAGGGACCAACGACATCAATAGAGACTGTATGCCAAGCAAAGTTAGTTTTCACTAACTGGTATGAAGTCTTATGGCGGAATGGCTTCTCCACTTGGCACTGATGGCAACAGGAAATGGTTTTGAGCACATCGAAGTTCATACTTTCCCAATAGTACTGAGGGCACAACAACTCCATTTTCTTGCGCACCCCACCATGTCCAAATTCCTTGTGGGCGCTCATAATAATTCCTGGCTGTGCTGAGGGTCGCGGAAAACTCACCATAGAATTGCCAATCTTCTTATACAATTCTCCATTCCGTTGTAAGGTATTTGTTCACATTTCATCCAATGCTTTAATCACTTGGGGCGGTTCAATGTCATACTTTCCACTGAACATTTTGTCAAACATTATGTCACTTATATCTGCTGTAACTGCAATTGTTGGCAATCGTGATAAGCAATTGGTAATTTGGTGTTTTGCTCCTGGTTGATGAAGAATTTTGAAGTCATAAGCTTGCAGCTTAAGATCCCATTGGGCTAGCCGCCCCTCAGGCTCTTTCAAGTTCTGCAACCAGCGCAACGATGCATGATCCATTACAACCTTAAACTTTACTCCATGCAAGTAGACTCGGAACTGCTTATATGCATATATCACAGCTAAGCACTATCACTCAGTTATGGTGTAATTTCATTCATGGCAATTCAAGCTATGACTGCAGTATGCCATGGGGTGCTCCTCCCCCTCATCGTCCTTCTGAGATAGGACCGTCCCAATAGCAGAAAGTGATGCATCCATCTGCGCTATAAAGTCCTTATCAAAATTAGGGTAGCGTAACATGGGCGCACTAATTAGCGCCATTTGAAGTGTATCAAAGGCACATTGGCGCCGTTCTGTCCATTTGAATATGACATCCTCCTTTAGTATCTCAAACAGTGTTCCACAAATGCAACTAAAATTGGGTATGAAGTGTCAGTAATAACCTACCATCCCCAAAAATACCTGAAAGTCCTGCTTACTAAATGGCTTAGTCATCTTCTGAATAGCCTTCACCTTGGAGGGTTGGGGTCTCAGCCCAGTTGCATCCACCACAAAACCGAGGTACTCCAGCTGATCCTTGAAGAAGTGGCATTTCCGTGGCTTGATCTTAATATTGCCTCAGTCAGTCGGCGAGATACCTCTTCCAAATGGGTAAGGTATTCAGTGAAATTTTCGAGAGAAGACATTAATATCATCAAGGTACATGAGTACACATGACAGCTTCAGATCACCCAGAATGGTGTCCATTGCTCGTTGGAATGTAGCTGGGGCATTACATAGCCCTTGCGGCATCTGAGTTGGCTGTAAAAGCCCTTTGGATGTGATTATGGCACATTTTTCTTGTTCTGCCACTGGCAACTCAATTTTGTCAATAACCAGATATCAAGTACATTGCTGAGAAGTAGCGAGCTCCACCTAACCGATCCAGCGCACCATCAATCCGTGGCAGAGGGTATGAGTCTTTTTTGGTGAAACTACTGAGCTTCCAGTAGTCAATTACTATGCAGTTAGTACTGTCTTTCTTTTTAACAAATAGGACAGGCGATGCCCACGGACTCTTAGATGGTTTGAGCATTCCCTGCTCTAGCAGCTTTTCAATCTCCTCAGTGACGACTTCTTCAGCGGCCCTTGATTGGCGGATTGGCCAAGACCTGATGGGGGGATGATCCCCAGTGTCCAGTCTATGAACCACCCCCGAGCGCACCCCAAATCATGATTGTCAGCTGCAAAAACCTCTTTATATTTTTGAAATAAAGCTTCCACCTGATCCTTCTGATCTTCTTATAATTCAGATAAATTCTCCCGCGGGACAACCACCATTGCACAAAAATGCAGTTTGATGGTCAGACCAAATTCATCCAGAGAACCAAACTGATGAACCTGGTTGATCTCCTCAACCGGTTCAGATGTAAATGCGCTATAATCTGATGCCAGCGGATTCAAATTGGTCTGTTCTGAAGATTTTCTATCAATATCTTGATCTCCCCATGGCACAGAAGTATGATGCCTGAAGCCAAGTGGGGCTCAAGCCTCAATTGCTGATAAGGCCTAATGATCTCCCTGTAGAGCCCAGCTGGCACATCCACATCTAACTCAGTATCTATTATTACTTAGTGTCCAGAGGAATGGATATAGCTCCAGCTGCCCTAAGTGGTAAACCCTGATATTCATATAACTGATGGGGAAGGGCCCGAGTTTTCCCTTTTAAATGATGATAGCGCACTGGAATCACCCCATCGCTGTAGGCAAGGTGATTTGTCCCATATGCACTGAACCCTTCGGCACTCCACTAGAGGTAAAATAATTGGGATCCGCTGTCCCAAAATAGCGAGGGTCTCTTCCATCATGTCAACGACAGCCCCATAGTGTTGCATAAATGCAGTCCCAATCAACAGATCATAGTTGCTATTTGGTAATACTACCACTGGAGCCACCACAACAATGGATCCAAACCGCTAGGGAAGCACGCTATACACTCCTTAAGAGACCGGGGTTTCCGCTCCAGCAGTCCCATACACCATCTGGTGATCTATGTCCGGTTTTAAAGATAACTTCGCCACCAACTTAGTGGAGACAATGTTAACAGGAGCGCCCATATCAATTATATCTCATACTTGGGTTTTTACTTCAATGTCACAGTAGGTGTTTCTGTGTAAGATGAATGCCAGCTATTTACTACGTGTACATTCAGCGGTTCACATTTTCCCAGTAAATTCATAATACTCACACCGACTGTAGGGTACTTTGTTTTAATAGCATCCACTGGAAGGGCGACCTCTTCTTTTCTTAAAGACAACACATTTGCGAACGGTTCTAGCTGGTCTGACAGACTTTGGTCAAACGTTTGACAAGCATAAGGCTTTGGCTCTCTGGAAACCTTGTGTCCGCCGTTTCTTTGACTTGTATTTGAGACAGCACATCTACTTCCCCAACCAGATGTTGGTAGAGGGAGGTATCTTCATACTGGGAGGCTTCTGCTGCAATTAATACAGTAGCTTCAGGTGGGACGTATGAATTTGAAATAGTGGAAGTAGAAAGTCCCATCTCTACTCTGCTCTGAGTTTTACCTGATAAATTTGATCCTGTTGTATGTAAGGGATCCTTCAATTAGGGCACCATCATCCCATGTGCCCAGTGCAACCGCAATTAAAAAAAACTTACTCCATAGGTCCTATGTCTGTGCTTAATATAAGTTGGCCCACTTGGAAGGGTATTCCAAAGATGATCAGTGTAACCAGACTCACATCAGTAGAATGCCTGCTGTCAATCAGTGTATTTAGGGCTAAAGCAGTAGTTGGTTAGTTGTTGATTGGAAGATATGGGATGGATGTTGGACTGCGGTGAGTAACCTGGTAAAACCTGCACCAACTGATTGATTCCCCCCACATAATTAGGGTTAGCAACGGTGACAGTGTGAATCTGTTCAATGTTGGGTGGTGGGAAAGTTATAGCTAAGCGACGTACAAACTTAACAAGTTTAAGAAGAGGTGCATTGGCCTCCTACCATGGGGCCATGGCGTTGAAAAGCTCATGGTATAGCTTCACCACAGAGGGCATAGCAATGCACACATCAACTTCGGATAAAATCCCTGCCCTGATCAACACTTGGGCTTCCACCATAAAACACTCAGCGAATGCAGTGAGGGTCTCATTTTTCTGAAACCCAATGGTCAGGAACTTGGCTTTCGGCTGCGACATCTTTGCAGTTCCACCAAACAACCACAGCACCGTCTTCTTAACTTCTTAGTATGTAATGGAACATCTGGAAGATAACAAATGACTTGATCAGCACTTCTGACATCTAAGGTTGAGATCAACAGTTTCACCCTTCGCTGGTCTGAGGTTCCTTCAGTTGCAAAATCAAATCATCAAAAGAACCCATGAATATTTCCATAATGATCAAATGGCGGCAGATTTTCACTGCAAACTTCCTGAAGCAGCTCATTTTTCTTTTGAGCACAGTGTCCAATGCAAGTTTCAATTCCTCATATGCAACGGCCCAGCGTCTTGTGAAGATTCCTTATCAAAGCAACCAGACTGTAACATAGCAGGCAACTGGGTTTTTAATTTTTATAACTGATCAATGGGCCCCCTGTATTGAGCACCACTGTTATAAAATTGAAGTTCCAATAGATATGCCGGCAGATTTTGCACAGGGATTGACCCACTGAGCAATCAGGACCAATGATATGATGATCATGGTCCATAAAACAACATAATAAACTTATAAATAAATATGGAGCACTTGCTCCCACAACCTCTTTTATTAAATATGCTTAATACCGCGGATTCTTTTTTATTTCTCTTGCCCTAAACTCACTTAACAACAACTACCTCTTAATCGCCCATCTCGCTTATATTACAGCGGCTTGGACAATACCACTCTCATAGCTTGGACTATTCAGTCCACCGAATCTCCTCATTTTGGCTGATTATTTTCTAATTCGCTATTGCCCTAATTGTAGATAAATTAATTTGTATTTGTCAAATGTCAACATCGCCTTATTTAGAGGCGATCCAATATTAAAACCGTTATATCCAATAAAACCCATTAATCCCAATATTGCCTCATCTTGAGGCACTCAAATATCATATCTGATATCATTTTTGGCGGATTTTAACCTAGCTGTCCCACGATTATCGTCCAGTCATATTGGAATTGTGACAAATGGTTTCAAACAGCTTCAGGCCAGCATATGGGCACTGGATGACTAGTGTTCTAGCTCCGTTTCAAGGTTAGATCCTTTGAGATCAGGGCATCTGAAGATCTTTGTGGAATATTAACTTGTGAGAGCTCAAGGATCTGATGAACATATGATTTGTTGGCAACCTCTTTGCCTACTGAAATCAGAAAAGCGTGCTTTGAATGGGTAACTGCTTGAATATCATGGACAATCACCATACTTAGAGGTCTCTCTGGTTCTATTACGCTGAAGAGGGCCTGATTAGGAATGCTTTCTGAGTCAGTTAGTTTGTCATCAATAAAGCGAACCTCCTCTTTTGATCCAAGTCTTTTTCTGGTGCAGTTCCTATGAAATTCGTTGACTACACATGGTGCATTTTAAGAACCCTGCACTATTAAACCAGGTTTTCAGTCATGTGGCAGTTGAAGTGGGTGGGGCCATTTAGTTGGCTTTTAATCCTTTTATTTTAATGTTTGGAATGTGGCTTGATGTACTCTGGCTGGGTCCAAAATAGTTGCTATTCATGACCAAAGGTTGCAGGGTGGAAGTAAAATCTCAGCATCAGGTGAGCCAAAATTATTTGCTCCATTTCAGATAATTGACCATTGTGGCTGTAGGTAGGTCTTAAATAAAAACGAGGAGCATAGTGTTGGCTAGTTCCTGATAGGTCTTGACCTCATGTTGCAAAACTATCTTAGCATCAGGGTGAATTATAGCTTTAGCTCCTAGTTATACTTGGGCTTTCAAGTAGAGCCATTTTGAAAACTCATTAATTGACTCATTCCTTCAAAAATGTATTCATGAACTCAGCCTTTTGGGAGGCTAGACTCTTTAGGCCTCGATCTCATGAAGAACAGCCTCCATACTTCATTATAAGTGGGACATGGCTCAGTTTGGGCATTATTAGTTTGATGTTCCACTATTCTAGGCATTTGATCATTGTTTAAGCCTTCAAGTGATCTTGGGCGCCCCTCATTGCTTACCACATGAATAAAAGTGACAATACTCCTTTCCTTGTTAAAGATAGGTAAGTTTGTGAGATTAAAGTTTAAAACCTTATCTTCTCTAAATTAGTTGGTACTAAAATGGCCCATGATGTGACTAGGCGGTGGATGGGGTTCCATGAGGCTAAATTCTTATTCTAGTTCTGGAGTTGCCAGGTTAATCATCTTCTCAGCAGCACTGAAAGAAGGCGGCATATCAGCTATTCTCGTGGGTTACACTGTTGGGTGGTTTCATCCTCTCCTGATCCCAATTCCCCCTTCTTGTCCTTAAAATTTCTGTTTTGGAAGAATTATCCTGGTATTTGCATTACTTTACTTCCATGCTACCCAATCAAGGTATTTACACATTTTGGCTGGCTGCAGACTGGATAGAATAATTGGGAACTTGCACAGTCACTCCTACATGCTGTCCAAGCAATGAAGTGTGCCAGCATCTTGACTGATTTATTTTTCCTTCACCATATAGAGTTCTAAAGTGAGGTTTCATATTTACTCTTGTAGTTCTCATACATCCTCAACCTGAGCTTTCATTAACTTTTTCATGGCCTCCTGTTTTTCCTAAAATGGTATCCACTATGTTATAGGTTTAATTGGTCTTAGAAGGAAGCATTGACCTGTTGGGTTGAATGACCAGTGTCAGACATTTGTCTTTGCAGATTAAACATAAGAATTCTGTAGGTCGAGTTCTGCTGAAAAAGGGAAATGTTGGCCATTTGCAATATTCTGATGTTGTTAAGAGTTTGGGTAATAATAGTAAAAGCTGTGAAAATCGATGAAATTGGCCAAAAGTCCCTGGCCAATTCTTGGTGGAACCCCATTAATTGGGGAAACACCAGTTCGAACCTGTACAGGCACTAGTATTAAAATCAGCTGGTCAGATTACTCTGACCTCACCACGGACCATGGGGGGATTATTGGAAGGCACTCCCCCGACCCCAAAGAAGTCCTCAATTGCACCTGCATGGAACCCCCCCCCCTTTTTTTATAGGCTTGGCGGGGGTCCCCCAAGGTGCAATATATTTCTCAGGTGGTGATTGGCTTATATTTATAAAAATGTTACCTCACGGGTATATTTGGGCCAATCAATATCCTCTTCCTTTGTTCCACTGCCCTGAAGCTAGTTCCCAAACTATGATATGTTATTCCTGAATATCTCCTAATTGGGACTATGCAAGCTATTCTGAACATATTCCTAAATTCCCCCTCAACCTTCAAAATTACTTTGAATACTAGATAGTTGGAGGTCAAGGATCATCATTTTCCCCTTATCATGCAGCTAATAAAAATCATAAAAACCCATTTTTATTTGCACTTTATTTATTTATTTAAATTTTTATAAAATCTTTGTGGAATCCAGCAGGCTTCAAGCACCAAGCAAGCACAAATCAGCTAATTCCCACAACCAGTTTTGTGGATGGTCTCAAGTTAACAGATATTTCTCTCTAAAGGTAGCAAAAAAATGATCATTGCATTCTGTGAAAGCTTGTAAAATAAAAGTAATAACTTCACTGAATTATCACACCTTGTTAGGGGATTTAACTGCGATGACCAAAATTAATCAAGATCGAGATTTGGTATCTTGATCTAATGAGATTGTAAAATCCCTGATGGAGATATCCAATTCTCATATATACTGACAATCAACCCTTCAGAGTTATCAGCCTTCTTTAAAAAATGAGACTAAGCAATCCGATGGGGCAAAAAATCACATAAGAAGGCCAATCTCATCTAATAAGAACCTTTCTAGATATGACCATCACAACTATAGCAATAATAATCAGCAATATTGGTCATCTAATAGGAAAGATCTTACCTCAGGTGCATCCTGAAAATCCTCATGAAGAACTTCTAAATTCAACCCTACAAATATCCTTCATTTCTAACTAATAAAGTACCTCTATTTTTGTCTCGTGTAGCTCAATTTAGGTCTATTCATACAGGATCTGTATTTCCAATTGAAATCAATTATAACAATGGAACTAATAACTTCGTTGCACTTTTGTCTATCTTTTCTAGAGCCACAGAACTAATAATTTCATAGCCTTCATAGCTCCTGCTATCATAATTTCTATCAAAATTCCAATACTGGTGCTCCCTTCCAGGTCTGCTTCTGAGGCTACCTGGTGAAAACATACTTTCATGACGATGAATATATCTAGCAAAGAAAGCCTCTCTTCTGAGAAATCAATGAGTATCACCCAATGGGTACACTCCAACAGGCAAGAGATGCCTTCTGCTAATATAAATAATCTGCACTTTTGAGCTTCTATGGACTTGGCCATTGAGGGCCCTGACCAAAATAATTATCAAATTCAAGCTACAGACATAGAAGAAACGGTCAAAGGCTTGATAAGGGGGCTATCCAGCCTAATGCACGTCCTAATTGAGACCAAGCATCTAAAGTCACTAATAAATAATGAACTTATATAACAGAGCGGTGTTACAACGTACCAAAGTTGGTTTGGCTAGAACTGAGCAGTATATCTGACATTATGTACATCCCGCTATTCATCACGTACTCCAGATTTTGGGGTTGCATCATCTCGAGATCCAACGCCAGTTGACCCTGGTGCAACAATTTCATTCTCAGTTATCCTCATTATATGAGATGGCTTCTAACTTTGGTCGGGATAATTGGAAAGCCATACTAATAATAGAAGGGAAATCAATGATCTACATAACCATTTGGTGAGAATTGATAATGAAGTTGTGGGTTACATTGGCCAAGAAGTATCTCAACAGGTTAGTGATGTTGCTAATCCTATTCACCACCAAATCACTACCCTTGAGGATGAGATTATGAGACAACTGGGACAATTGTGGGCCCAACATGAGAAGCACTTTGTTGAGCTCGAAGGGCTACTTCAACAACTTGTCTGAAATTGTGGATACTATCAGAGAAGGTGGACCCAGCCCTGTTGGTCCTCCTGGACCTCTGGGACCACCTAGTTCTCCTTTGGTAACCCTGGGACCTCCTGGTGAATGAGGTCCTCAAGGCCCTGTGGGTCAACAAGGCCCACCTGGGCCTGCAGGTTGGATGGTTGCAAGGACCCCCTGGACCTCCTGGTCCCCCTGGCTCCTCACTTCCAGTGCACGATTCAGAACCTTTGATTCTACTAGTATCAAGAGTACAGGCGTTAGAAACCCAAATCTGAGCCATAGCTCAAGGGTGTTTCTTATCCTTAGAAGTCCTTCCAACTGACCTGGATTACTCTTTAACCAACTTATTGGATGGCGTGAATAATGCTCTCATCTATGCGATGCTAACCAAACTACGCAAGAAACCCAGTTTGCAATGTTAAACGCTTCCATTGAATGGTTAACTGCTAAATTCAGAGTACTTGAGAACAAGCAGGAAGAGATGATCACTGAATTTTTAACTTAAATCAACCGCCTGCAAATGATCATCTTGCTCAATGGGTTCACAATTTACAGGAGGACCTCAATCATTTAAGGCAACAAGTTGACCAAATTCTCACTCAAGCTCATATCCCAGAGTCTAAACCCTCCAAAGCTGATCCAGTCATGGTATTGGGTGTACATGTATTGAGTAATGAACCCACCCCATTCAAACTACCTTTAAGATAAGTTTGAGCTGGGTGAAGGTAGTATCCATTCGTTTCTATTTGTCTATGAGCGTGCAATGGATGGGGTGACGGATCAACAGAAAGTAGGGCATATTACATCTTGTCTAAGCCAGTTCACTCAAGAAATCATGGTTCCTCACCTTAAGGTTTGCAATACATGGGCTCAAGTGAAGACTGCCCTTATTAAGGAATTTGGGAGTGATCAAATCCTATCTAACCAAAAGCAAGCCTTTATGAGTATCCAAATCAAGCGAGGAGAGTCAATCCAAGATTTCACTAAGATTTTTCTATCATGAGGCCCAGACCCTTGCTACTTGCAATTGTATTACTGTAGATGATGCCATATTGGCTGTAATGAGTGCATTTGCTTTTGTGCACTCAGTTGCTACTACATTTAAAATCATTTAAAAGAAATTTCAGATCTATTCTCGACATCAAAGAAGTGCTCATGGAGATTCCTAATGGTGTGGTACACCTGACCTCCACTAATAACCCTTCATTCTTATATCCATGCAATGCCACCTAGACTCAAACCTAAACTGAAGAAGGAGCCGTGCAACTATTGTGGTCTCATGGGTCATATGGAATCTCAATGCTGGAAAAAACAAGCAGAAGAGTTGAAAAAAGGAGTCAGCATAGGGCATGAGGCTCCCTGTGCTGACCTACCTCCTGTGCCTCAAACCAAAATCTTTTAATACTCCTAAAGACTGCTATGTGATATCCGCTCCTGGTGAATTTGATATCCCTGTTGAATTAGCCAACAAAGATAATATTTCTTCTTATGCTTCTGTTTCTTCTTCTAATTCAATTCACCCGTTTAGTCCCTAGGTATTTTCAATCCCAAACTT
Organism: Massospora cicadina; assembly: GCA_022478985.1. Classification (NCBI taxonomy): domain Eukaryota; kingdom Fungi; phylum Entomophthoromycota; class Entomophthoromycetes; order Entomophthorales; family Entomophthoraceae; genus Massospora; species Massospora cicadina. The sequence continues at coordinate 51,216 of JAKSZP010013422.1, forward strand.
TGGTACTGATGTGACCCAGATGGAAGTCATCATGCATAAGGTGAAAGTTTTGGCTATCATTGATATGGGATTGCCCATCAATGTGATCTCGTCCAGACTTATGAAAAAAATTAAATTGGCGCCGGACTTAAACCATTCTCAAGACTATGGAACTGCTGGTCCTTCATACACTAAATCTATAGGAGCTTATTCTTCTCTTCCAATGCGCTTTGGAAAGTTGGTTGTTTTGGCCCCTGCAGTAGTGTTGGACAACAACTGCTATGACTTACTATTGGGAACCAAATATTCTCATTGATTTTGATTTGATAATCAATCTTAAGGACAATTATCTTTCTTTAATTGGGTACCAAGTACCTTTAATTTTACAAGATGTTCCCAATAGCAAAGGCAAACTCAAATGACGCGTTTGCTTATTGGAATATCCCACTTCTATCTCTCATCTTGAATACGGAATTTTGGGACTGAGGACTATACTTCCACCTCCATCAGCTTGTGCCTCTGAAGGGATGCCTTTATATTCTAACAATCCGATTACTATTCCTCCAAAAGCTCAAGTCATAATTGATACTGGAGTACAAGTATTTGTACCCGCTAATCATGTATTAGAGATCTCTGATAACAAAAATCCCTCTCATTTGGAGGCTTTAACCTGCCCTGGTATCCTTGATCCCGCTTATGATGGGACTGTTTTAGTCTTACTAGCTAATCTCACTTCTTAACCTATGCAATTGAATCAAAATAACCCCATCGCCTATGTGCGGCCTACTCCTGTGAGTGAAATTTTATCCATCTTGGGATGTGGGGATTTACATGATTTTGGGTTGGAAGATCCCCCTATCATTGCTAGAATTGATGTCAAATTTGGAGATTCACTCACTCCAGAACAACAGCATGAAGCTGAGGCTCTGATTGAAGAGTATGCGGATATATTTGCCAAAGGTCCTGGAGATTTTGGGCTAATGAAAGATGTGCAGCATCAGGTGAAAACTGGGGATACTCCCCTATTTAAGCTCAGCCCTATCATAAATCTAAAGTTGAGGAGGCTCAGGTCTCAGTGGAATTGAAACAACTCCTTGATGTGGGGCTACTAACGCCTTCTAAGAGTCCATGGGCTTCTCCTCTACTACTCATCAGAAAAAGGATGGGGGTCATAGAGTGGTTATGGACTATTGTCAGCTCAATGCTGTTACCCAAAAGGATTCTTATCCTCTACCTCGCATTGATGATTCATTGAGACTATTGTCTGGGTCACAATTCTTCTCAGCTATGGACCTTGTGAGTGGCTATTGGCAAATTGACCTGGCTCTGGAAGACCATCAAAAATGTGCCTTAATCTCTAGTGAGGGGTTATTTGAGCCCACTCGTATGCCGCAGGGGCTTTGTAATGCCCCTGCTACTTTTCAACGAGCCATGGATGGCTTGTTTGGGGATTTGAAACTTTCTTGTGTTTTGGTATACTTAGACAATGTTACTGTTTTCTCTCGCACTTTTAACGAGCATTTGGCTCATTTAAAGGAAGTATTTGGTCAGATGCGTCACGCTTTGCTTAAGCTAAAACCATCCAAGTGTGCTTTTTTCAAGACTGAGATGGAATTCTTAGGTCATAAAGTTAATTGCAATGGGATTTTACCCTTATCTAATAAGATACAAGCTATTTTGGACATTCCTGTTCCTAAAAGCTTGCACAATATTCAAGTGTTTTTAGGGATATTTGGTTATTACTGACAATTCATCCCCCATTTTGCTGAGATTGCAGAGCCTTTAGTTTACTTATTGCACAAGGAAGTCCCTTTCATATGGGAAGAATTGCAGCAGCAAGCTTTTGATCTTTTGCGCCAAGCCTTAGTTAGTGCACCAATTTTAGCCCATCCTGATTTTTCCAAACCTTTTATCTTATTTACCAATGCCAGTGATATTGCTATTGGGGCCATTCTGGCTCAACATGATACCAACCTGGTTGATCATCCCATTGCATACTATAGTAAAACCCTTTCTAAGGCAGAACACAATTATAGTGTTACAAAGAGAATGCCTTGCAGTCTTATCCGCCATCAAGCATTTTCCGCCATTACCTCTATGGCAAACATTTCACTATCATCACAGATCACGCTTCCTTGAAATGGTTGCAACAAATGAAGGATCCTGATGGGCGCTTAGCTAGATGGGCGTTAAAGCTCCAGAATTATGACTTTACAATTCAACATTGCACTGGAGCTATACACCAAAATGCTGATGGACTTTCTCAATTGCCTATACTAACGTTATTCTCTGCTGAGGAGGATCGTATCTATGACCTGATTGGTAGACCTGAGCTCTGGTATTGTGAATCTAAGGATGTTATAGCGAAGCTACAATCCTTAACTGAGGATACTCAGGTTAAAGAAGGTTCCTTATACAAGAAGTTGGGATCTAAATGGTTGCCTTTTATTCGGCCCTCTGTGAGGACTGATACTATTATGGAGGCTCATCAAACTGTAGGGCATGGAGCTGTCGCTAAGACCTTACAGTGGTTGAAAAATCATTGTTACTGGGATAACATGCTGGAATCTGTACACGATGTGTTGGAGACTTGTCTCACTTGCCAACAACAATGTGGTGGAAATCTGATGTACCAACACAAAATTGTGGGACCTTCAGAACCTTTTTCTACTATGAGTATCAATGTGGTGGGCCCTCTCCCTACTTCCACTTATGGACATCAATATATTATATTAGCTATTGACCATTTTACCAAATTTATATAAGCTATCTCTGTTTCTTGGTCACCACTAAGGCTACTGCGTCCTTCCTTTTTAAACAAGTTTTCACCAGGCATGGTATCCCAAAAGTTCTATTATCAGATAATGGGACCAACTTCATTTCTCAGGTGGTATCTGAGATTACTAAGTTAATGAGTACCTATCAGTCATTTATGTCCCCTTATAATCCTTCTACTAATGGTGCGGTCAAATGAGCAAATGGTACCCTTGTATCCATTCTTTGAAAGATGGCCTCCAACAATCCTAGTAGATGGAATCTCTATTTACCTAGTGCAATTTTAGCCTTATAGGGTTAGCTATCATTGTATAATTAGAATGTCTCCTTTTAAGGCTCTTTGTGGTTAGGATCCTATTCTAACCTCAAGTGTACAACCTATACTTGATGGGGCTACCCCGCAAACTACTGATTTAGCTATGAGGAGACTAATTTATGAAATCATCCAAGTACAAGCTTTATCTTTAAGTTCCCTTTCTGCTACCACCTTAATAGAGGGAACTATAACCAACGCTAGTATATCTATGCTACCTGAATATCAAGGCATGGATCTTGTACTCTTCTATCATCATAGAATGGGAGGAAGGACTCACAAAGTTGACACCTTATGGGCTGGTCCTTACCGTATTATTTATTGTTAGGGTATTGAATACTCCATTGCAGCTATTGATAATGGTACTGTTATCAATAGAGTTCATAGTAGGTTTTTTCATAAGTATGTGTCCCCTAGGCAAGATCTTGAGGGGGCATTTTTAGGATTCAACTGCGATGACCAAAATTACTCAAGAGAGATTTGTTATCTCAGTCAAATGAGTTTGTAAAATCCCCTTGGAGATATCCAATTCTCAGATAGACCGACAATCAACCCTTCAGAGTTATCAGCCTCCTCTGAAAAATGAGGCTAAGCAATCCTATAGGGAAAAACATCACATAATAAGGTCAATATTATCTAATAAGAACCTTTCTAGATATGACCATCACAACTATAGAAATAATAATCAGCAATATTGGTCATCTAATATAAAAGATCTTACCTCAAGTGCATCCCAAAAATCCTCATGAAAAACTACTAAATTTACCTTTATAAATATCCCTCATTTCTAACTAATAAAGTACCTCTATTTTGTCTCGCATAGCTCAATTTAGGTATATTCTTACAAGATTCTGTATTTCTGATTGGAAGCAATTATAGCAATAGAACTAATAATTTTGTTGCACTTTTGTCTATCTTCTCTAGAGCCATGGAACTAATAATTTCGTAGCCTTTGTAGCACCTGCTTATAAGTTTTCATCAAAAATTTAATACACCTGATCATCAAAAGTATGGTATAATTGTAGGTGTGTATTAACCTGAGTTCTCACTTTATCTAAGTATCTACAAGCTTCATGGATCTTCCTAGTATTGTAGCCAGACAGCTCCTCTATTAGCAATTAAATGTGGTATCCATGATTCAGGTCCACTTGGGTTTGATGCATTTGGTAGGGTACCCCTGCAGTCCATGGCAGAATTCTCTAAGAGACTAATATTGTTATTTAGTTCTGTTACCATGGCATTGGTCCAAATGTGGCCCAAAGGTAGTGGTTGTGAGTAGCCTCAACAGCTACTCATACCTCCTCAAAACTATTTTGAGGTTTGTCATCATTGCTTGGTTAATTGCTATAGACTCTTGGCGATGTATAACCAAGCGTTCTATGGCAGCGTGGTTGTGGGCAGTGGTATATTGGCAATTGTGAATATTGTGATGTACATACTTTGCCAAATAATGATTAATGAGTTCAGTGGTAGTCAGTGCGGTACAAACTTTAGAAGTACTTAGCTGGTGGAACGTTTGATTGGCCTCCCAGAGTTGTTTCTATATCTGGTCTGGTAGAGTAGATTTGACCTATTATCCATCTGCCATCCCTCAGCAAACTTTTACCCTTTCATCAGTGCCAGGACTATTTAATATACCTCTTCAGTTGATCAAATCACCTGTAAACATTATAGTATTCACATAACCTAATTTATAAGTTAAGTGTTGATAGTGGTGTTTCTAGGGGGTGGGGCCCCAGACCCAAATGAATATTCACTCCATTGGGTGATTGTTTTTCATTTTATTACTTTATTTTAATCAGGAAATCTAAGCGATCCCACCTGTAGTGAGCACCACAACGTGATAACTGGGGTTACACAAATCATATGAAAATTATCAAAATAGTATATCTTTGTTTTTAGAGACTTGAGAAGCTGATAGTCTAAATCAAAATAGATTTCTGTGTCTAAATTTTTTGTCTTAAATGAGATGGCCTCATGGCTATGAACTCTGGTCAATTTTCCCAAAACTAACCTTAAAGCAAAACTTAATGCTAAATATCTAAATGGTATTTAAACAACAACTTTTATTATGTTTTGGATTCAAGTATTAGAATAGTAAAAATTTAAGTCTTTCTGGTCTGTATAGATTTTATCAGGATATATATTGTCAGTACATATTTGCAAATGTATCTCAAACAGGCTTTAATTTAGAGCCATTGACAACTCTAAATGGATCTTCAATCTCCAAATTGATAAATAAAATCAGGTTCATTACATTAGCTAGGGTAGAGTAATTGTCAGGTAATTTAGGCAATTTAAAAGCATAATAAATCTTGAACATAATAAATTCATCAAAGATCAGTTGTCTGTTCCTCTTGTTTTTGGTTTCCCAAAGTTAAAGCTACTAATTTTTGTAAAATTAATAGATATAGATTTGTTTGTTGTGGTCCTAAATCTAATCAACCATTTCCAACAAAGAGATTACCTTAGTCAAGGTGAAAAAAGCGCTAGAGTTCTTATGAGTAGGATGGAGGTGTGCTCAAAGTTGTACAAACTCCTCTAGAACAGGAATTGACTCTTGGAGAGGCTATTTTCACCTAATATGTTAACTACGGGTGAGCTTCAAAAATCTAACAGAGGAGTAACTTTAGCAGAAAGTATTCAGATAATTCCTTCTTCTGTAATTTAGAATGAGTCCTCAAATAGGACATTATATGGTAGATTTCAAGCTTGGAGATTAAGCTGGTGTAGGAGGAGAGTTAGGGCAGGCAACAGCAGTTACTGTACAAAATTGTGTTTTAAAGGTAGAAGTCTTTCACCACTGTCAGTAAGTCCTTTTAGAAGTATCAAACTAAATCAAATCAAAAAATAGAACAACTAAATATTTGGCCTCCATCAAAATAGGCTTCAAAAGTTCTGGACCAAATCTTGAAAATTAGCAAGCAATGAATCTAAAGATTATTTAACATTTCTAGTAGATGTAAGAAGGTAATATGGACACAAGAGGTTTCTGTTATCTGTTTTACAGGGATAAAATCCAAGAAGCCCAGATATTGGAAATCCATGGAACCATGTCCCAGGCGATTGTTTACATATTTCTGCAATGAATTTTTTAGGCTAAAGTAATAGGAAAAGTAAACCAAAGGAGGGAAAAACAAGACTTTGGAGTGAATAAATAGAATGATTTTGTAAACTTGTTAATTAATGATCTTATCAAAGATTTGACTAAAATTAGTAAAGTTATCTATATCAAGAATTATAAAATGGCTAAGCCATAAAATAATTTTTGATGTCATCAATTCATCAAAAATTTCATTAACTAATGCAACAAAAACTGACCAAAAATATTAAATCTTAGCAAAAAAAACTTTATCTTGGGCCTTCTGGATAGTATCCTTGAATAGTAAATAAGTTCACAAAATATCAGAATATATAATAGAATTTCAGGAGCAAATTGTCATTGGAGTTTTATTTATGATGAAAAATTTTACTCTTTAGTAAGATTTAATTTACCATACTTGGGTAAATTTAAATAATTTATTACTTTTGGTATTGAGAGAATTAGATGTTTCAGGGTTGTTGTATATATTGGTAAGCAAGAAGTACTTTTAATTGACAATTAGTCCTTGTTAAAAATTTATATGACCATACTACCCATCTCTGACTTAGACAATGGTATAAAATGTTGTACAACTGTCTGAATATTAATATGATTAGCTTATTATTATGCTTCTCATATTTGGTGTTGGATTTTGGCATAGGGAGATGCTTGTTTGGTGCTTGTTTTGCTAAAATCCAACAATAGAGGAATTATACCACTGATATAATAAATATAACTAAACTTCAGAAACTTGATAAATATGGGTTTTCAAAGTTTTATTAGGCGCTGCTGGGATAAGATAAAAACGTCCCTCTTGATCTTGGATCATTCAGTATTTAATTGTGTCGAGGTTTGAGGGAAATTTAATAGTAAGTTTGTAATAGCTTAGACTAGTCTGAAAAAGAAAATATGTGAAATTAGCCTATTGAAGCTCAGAAAACTTGCTTCATTTAGGCGGAACAATGAATAAGAATTATTTTGGGGTAAGACATAACTGTGGGGTAATGACTTAATATATTTGAGCCAATCCCCTTTCTCAATAAATATTTCACCTTGGGGGACCCCAGCCATGCCTATAAAAAGGGATGCTCTCCATGTAGGTTCTGGAATGGGACTGGTAAGGGCGGGGGAGATCCCTCCATTAAACGTCCCATAGTCCACCACAAAGTTGTATTAATCTGACTGCTAAACTTCATGTTAATTTTTCACAAGGTATTCAAACTAGTGTTACCCCAATTAGTGGGATTTTACTGAGAATCAGCCAGGGTCTTTTGGCCAATTTCCTCATTATTCTTAGTGTTAAAATTGATATCATTATTGTGGACTATAAATGTCAAAGATTTCCCCTTCTTGGCTGATTTGAACCCACAACATTCTTATTTTCTAGCTTAGAGTGCAAATGTCAAAATTTGGTATTAAATTGTATGATGTACTAATAAATCCACAATTGCTGATCAGAAATGTGTACTGACTTAATAGTTATATGGTCTTAATGCCATAATTTGATTCTGATGCTGATGCTTGTTGGATTTTGGTCTTTTCATATTGCTCACTGGTGCATCTTGCACTTAAATTCCAACAAATATTTTCAGGTGAAGTACAATTATCTACTGTGGGGATAAATAATTATGAGGGGTTATTTGACCACTTATAGTAACTTAATAATAATAAAGTAACTAAAAGGTTTAGTTTTTATATAATTTTTATTGTAACCATGTGGGGGATAAAAACCCTATTAATATCTTGGTGCTTAGTATCTAACATGCATCAAAGCTCAATGTAAGTCTAGGGGAGCGTTTCCTTTTCCTAAGCTGAGTAATGTTCCCGTTTCCCTAAAAAAGGTTTAAAGAAGGGCAGCTGTCCCTCCTATCTCGCAGGGAAATCTTGCCCATGTGGTAGATGAGCGGTGGGTGACGGCTCTCCCATTGAAGATTCTACCTCCTGTCCCCACAAATCCTTCTGCCAAATTAGTATATCAAATCAAGTAAATTTTCGCTAAAATACTTGAAAACCTTAAACCTATGGCAATGAAGCCCAATGGGCATGCACATTCAGGAAATAGAGTATCAAAGGTCAAATCCTCATCCACACTCATCAGCAACACCAAGCCACTGGAAAATTATGTTGTCAGTTTGAAACCTGTTTTAAAAATCAGGAACAAAGCCCAACGGGCGTGTATCTGCCAAAAAGAATGTGTCCAGTATTGAATCCTCAGCAAAACTTACCAATGACATTGGGTCATTGGAAACATTGTTGTCAATTCAAAATCTGCCTCCAAAACTTTGGAAACAAAGCCCAATGGTCTTGTACCTTCTAAGATGAATGTGCTTAATGTCAGATCTTCAGCGAAACTTGCTGATGGCATCAGGTCATCATTGAAAGTTGCCACCAGCTCACAACCCTCCCCTCTCATATCAGGATTGCCATTCAATAAATCCCGCTTGGCTGATCAGATGCCAAAGCAACTGGGTGCGGGTGGGTTGGGTATCCCAAACATGTTCCCAACCTCTTGGGACTGACCCTATGTGGGATGGTCCTGGGAGGTTCCTGTTGCCTATTGGGTGAGACGCTGTCACGCAAACTGTCAAAAACGTGGTAAAGCCACAATTTGAACGTCCAAGGCCAAATCTGAAGCAACTCAGCCCACCTCCAACTCTTTTGATGTCAATTATAATTAGGTTCTTTTCATTTCCCCCTCTCTTAAAGTTTACCAGGTTAGGTTGAATCTTAAGGGCCCCAATAATGAGCTTTTCTAAGCTATTCCTAAATCAACCATCTATTCAAGCAGTTGTAGCACACTGAGGAAATTGACAGTTGATTATTTAAGTTTTACAATCCAATAAAATCCTGTTTCCCAATTTTTTTTTATGACAAAACACAAATCATCTAACCTGATCCAATTTTCCCAACTCACAAACCCATGGGCCCTGGGTCCATGATAGCCTGGTTTGTCACCAGGTGTATTTTCATATTTATGACCTATTAGGACCTGCTGGCAAAATCACTTCCAGTCCAAAACAAAGTCATACAAGCAGCAGTGCCTCTGGCATTTGGGCTTGCCTTCTGGGTGTTCAAGCATCCAGACTGGCAGGCCAGTCTAAAATTACTTTGCTGATTACCTGACATTTGAAGTGAGTTGGACGGGAAATTGAGTATAAGTTGGGTGCATCCAAATTTGGTAATAAGGGCATTTGACCTATTGGAGCTCTTGAGAATCACCTTGCTTAATGGAACAGCTGATGTAGGATGATGGCAGGTAGGATATTTTCATTAGGTAAGGGTTTAATATATTATTCAATTATTGGGTGGGAAATTATTTGCACCTTGCTGTATCCTCCAACCCTCTAAAAAGGTCCATTCTCTGCGGCATAGGTTGACCAAATTAGCGGTAAGATGGGGAGGGACCTCAGAATGGCTCCTTGATTCTGCTAACGATCTGGTGCAATCTGACTGCCCAAACTCGTGCTTTTGCCTGAGTATTAATAGAAGTGTTACCTTGATTTGAGGGATCCACCAGAGATTGACCAGGGTCTTTTGGCTGATGTTTTCATTATTTACCTCTAAACCACTCTTATTAGTACATTGGACTTGTAATTGTCTGACAATGCTAATTAATGTTTTCAGGTGCATTTTCCATTAAAGTTTATATATAAATATTCAATTTGACTCATCTATTCATATACTAGTTTGTACTTATATTGATTGGGACTATGAGACAATTGATTTGGGGTATTTAGATGAAACTTCTACAGCATCATAACTCTGTTTTTGATGGCATTAGCAATTTTATAAGAGACATAGCCTGCTATCTCAAGGGTAATTGTTCTATTATCTAAGCATGTCCAATAGCTAATTCAAAGGTAGTTAGCTAAAGCTGGTCAAGCATCAGAATTTTTTTCTTTTAAAGTCAGTATGAAAGGGCAATAAGCTTGTCAGCAATAGTTTTCAGTTCAAGTAGAGGTGTAATGATTATGTTGATCACAAAGCTTGTGTAACCCCCTTTTAGTATACAAAACACCATTATATTTTCAATAAAGGACAATTTTAGATTCTTGAAATTTATAGCATATCTGCTTCTATAAGATTTTGGTGTAGTCACCCTAACTACTTTTTCAGAATATCTGGTTGAAGGCAAAATCACTTATTTAAGAAGATTTGACCTTGCTAGCTGTCATCATGCACTAGCAAATCCTACATCTCTAATTGCTAAATGAGCTTGCACTCCAAAAACTTAAATTTTATACAGGACTACAACATACTTTCTACAAATGACATTGGAGAGATCCTAAATAGCCTAAGAGACTAGCTGATGGGATCCTTGGTATTATCTTTATGTGACTTGCTTTGGTGCCCAAAAAAAAGAATTATGTCACTATCTGTGACAATTTTAGTCTTATCCAACCAATTGAAACATAGCAGCACCTTCCAGTGCATCAATTGACAGCAAATGGACCCAGGCACATAATTCATCCAATTTCTGGCCATCACCTGACACCCCATACTTTGTTGGACTACCCCCTTATTATAAAATCATGTAAGGACCTAACCAAAATCAATGGGCCAAATAATGTTATTAAGCTTGAAATCAACCTAATTGAGCTTGCAGCTTATACCTCATTTGCAATTTTTGATGCCACATTGACTTAAAAAATAAACAAATGTCCAATGTTATGAAGTACCATCAATTACAAACTTGTTGCTGCTATAGCTGATGCTCCTAAAGATATCTATATCAAAATCACTCTCTTTCTGCTTGGCGTAACTTTCTGAGAAATTTTTATGATTAATAAAAGTAAAATCTAATCACCTGCTGTAAGTTCAATCTGATGTCATTGGATTCTCTGCCAGCTGCCCCAGTGTGGGGCAGAGGCAAATCCCCCCTGCCATTTTCTGTCTGACAGGAAAACGCGCTCAGACTGGCTTTCCCTGTCACACCAAGCCCCTGGGATGATTTGTTCCTCCCAAGAATCTCGACGCCCACCTTGCTCAAATCCAAGTGGTGCCCCGCTGCCCCCTGGTGCTCCCCCAGAGCAACATGCAATTTGGCCTTAGGGTTGAATATGGGAAACTATTCCCATACAATGACCAAGCCATTATCAAAATGGCTCTGTTGGTGATGCATCCCGTTGGTTTTATTGACTTCTACCTCTATAAGGAAATTCAATCTTGGCTTCACCTGTGAAGCTGATGCTGCCACTGCAGCAACAGTGCCCCTGATCTTCCAGGATACAGCTCTCCCAACAACTTGGACCCAGCTCCCAGCGGACACCACTTTGGTGGTTCAGTTTGCTGGTTTGCCTACCCACCTTCCCCCTGAGGTGCTCCACCAGGAGCTGATGGAAGGTTTGGCAGCCTATGGCTCTACCCCATCTTGCAATTTGTGGTCCCAAATGGGGCCACATGCCTTGCTGGGCCTTGGGCATATACCACAATCAGCCCTGAAACAAATAAAATTGCCCCATCAATTCCCCTTTGTGCTGCTATCCCCTCTGCCCCTGACCATTCATTCTGGGCCTGTGTCAAGGGTGGACGGACAATTTGTTTATCCTGTTTTGAGTTAGACCACTCAAAATGCAAGTGCCTATATCTAGCAGCTTCTGATGGTGATGATAGTTCATCCGATGGCCACCAATCTGCCACCCACCCTGTGCCAATTATGGCATGGGGTAAAATCCTACCACCCTCTCCCCCAAAGCCTGTTGCTGCAGCTGCACCTGCAGCCACTAATAAGCCTCCACCTTGCCCCAGTGTCATGCATGAATCTTTCAATCAAGTGCAGGATTGGACCCCAGTCCAATCCCATACAACATCCAACAAATCAACCAATCCTCAACTGTACACCAATTCCCCAATTCAATTTTGCCAAAACCCATGGAAGTTTTTGGATGAAATTGATGAATCAGGTAATATCATTGAAGAACCATTGCTGCAAGTTGACCAGTTCTGCAATGCAAAATGGGATGCAGAATTCCCCCTCATTTATATGCCTTAAAGCCAAATGCCAAACCATTCTACAGCAACCACCAGCTTGCAGTAGAAGCAGCTGCTACACCAGATTGCCGTACCCTCCACAAAGCTGCTGCTAAATCAGTGGCAGCACTTTCAGGAGGAATTCCACCTCCTGTTATCCCCAAAAATCTTACTCTAAAAAGTAAGATTAATATAAAACAATTAACAAAAATGTCACCAACGCTATCCAAAATGTGGTAACTGTAGCATGGAATCCAAAAGCTAAGATTACTTGAACCAATATTGCAACGTTCATTAAATTACCAGATGCCTGCATTAAAGCTGAAAAAGCTTTAGCCAAATACATTACTGCCATTTTTATGGTTGGCAACTACTCAGAAGTACCAATCATCAGCGTTATTGAACCACATACCACCAATGCCCCAACACCTTGCTATCTGCCTTGACACACACTCTACTATGGGAAGAGATAGCTGCTGCCAAAGATGAGCCCCCCAATCTCCCCTCCCCTTCCACCATGGAGGGATAAGCAGTTTCCGCTGCATACCTGGTTGGTTGTTTTGTTCTGTGTGATTCATTCAATTGCTCATTTGGGCATTTTGTTTGAATCAATTAGGTACATTATTATTTTAGTTTAAGTTTTTAGTTTGGTAATGTCTATCCCCTGGTCAGCTTACCTCAGTTAAATAAAAAAAGATATCTATATCACAATATATAAGATAGCACAAGCTTTCCTTGATAGTTTTTATGTTCAGTTTCCTCTGATTTTATTGCAGGAGATTTAGAGGATATCATTGGATGCTATTAAGCACAAACAAAAACAATTTTTCTACCATTAAGTCAGCAGTTTTTATCTTTCAGCATAAAAACCTTGCTAAACCTCATCATACTTCTCTGTTTTCCATACTTTTCAAGGCTGAATTATCCCTTATTGAGTATAATGAATTTTTGTAGTTAGCTGATATTTTGACTTAGACCCTCTGATTGCTAACCTTGAGTCCCATCCTGTCAATATACCAATGCCTTTCCTTGTCTGCCAAGAACATTATATACTATATCAATTTAATGCGCTATCCTACCAGACCTTCCTCACCCTCTGCTATGTCAGGGTAGTTTACTATATACCCTGATTAAGTAGGAGGCTGAAATCAATTTTCTTAAATCGATTTTATCATTTTAGAGTGGCATATTTGTCCTAAATCGACCCACCTTGAAAATTTAATTTATGCACTTTAAACGAAGATTAACTATTCATATATGGCTAGTTTACCGGCAGTTCTTGTAGCTCAAGCCTTGATTAATCACGTGCCGCTGTCATTGGCTCTGGAAGCCTTAGCCAGGCAAATTATTTTTTATATTGTTGGGCAGAATTACATATAAAAATTATTTATTGGCTGCATATAACGCAACTCAATGTTCATACTGATAAGTTATTACATTTATCGTTGTACGATCTCGCCTTAACTTCTAAGAAAACTTTTATCATATCGTTTTTATTGTAGCTTTAATACACAAAACACTCCTTCGAAGCCTGTTCAACATGGGAAAATCTTTGCCAAATTCTGTCATTCTATGGCATCTCAACTCAGCTGGCTCAAATGGATTTACTCTTTCATATTTTCATTCTGATGCACCTTCTTTTTACGAAATGTCATTTCCTAGCTCACAAACCGGCTACCGGTACTTACCCGCTGTTAAAAAAGATGTTTATCAATATCCTAAGCAATTTCAATCGCATACTATACCCGATCTATCAACTTCCATAAATCTGTCTCGCAGAAATTTAAAGTTATTTGTGAGTAAAATTTTACTTGAAGTTTTTTGTTTTTACTAACTTATATATTTTAGAATATACCTTTATCTGCTATGCTTCCTTGAATCTTTGAGATCGCTTCAACTTCAGAACAATTTATTGAAAACTATTCCAAAGGCCCTATTTTCTTTGTCTGGTCTTGTGGAGCTTAATTTGGGTAATAATGCACTTGCTTATTTGCCCGCTGAATTGGGAAGTTAGCTCAGCTTCGAGAACTTTATTCATGGAAATAAGATTTTTGAATTACAGCAAATTTCACTTTTGAGAAATTTGCAAGTTCTTGATGTTAGCTCTAATAGATTAATGTATTTTCCAGTTGAAATTAGACAGCTTTCTCAGCTAAAAACTCTTTGGTGCGACGACAATTTATTTAAACTAAAAGATTAAAAGTCTTTCATAAAAACTCTTTCAAGAGTACACTATCACTGTTTTATTTGTCTTTACAAATAGCAGGGTCGAAATTGGATGTTGATCCTCATTTTTATTGCCAAGCAAAATATTGCTCTTCCCTTAATGGCTCTGATTTATTTTTGGAATCTTCAGATAACTCGCTTTTCATCGTTGCCAAGCGCTCTAAAACACCAACCCAATACCGGCAAAAATTTAAAAGCACATATTTTTATCCAAAAAACTATTCACTACATCCTCTGCCTTTGAATATGCTTTGTTCAGAACCTCTTGTTGATAGTAGCTCCTACGGCCCCCTTGATGAGAAATCACTCCAGTCGGCACTACCATGTCTTCATCCTTTTCTGAGGCACATTTTCGGTAGTTTGCCTCCGCCTCCTTGGAGGCCTAGCTGCTCCTTTTGCCAAGCCTATCTCTTTCACGAAGGACTTAAAATCGCCGCTGTAATTATTGGCCCAACTAACAAATTACTGCCAGTTACATACACTGCTTGTAGTGCATCTTGTCGGTATCGTATAATTGTAGCTATGGAACTCGAAAGGTAAATATTAAATCTCTAACTCTCCAGCGCATATTTTTTTACGATTTTTGCAGAATACTTTTTACAAAACCAAAGACCGGTTAAATTGAAAAATGTAAAAATTGCCTTCGTGTTATGATTAGGCTCAGCCTAAGTTCTGAAGACTATTTCTCGTGTATTTTTTGTAACATATGCTTGAAAGTACAAGATCAAACAAGTTTTCCTTACAAATATATACTTTATAACCAACTCTCGAAGTAACAAAAATCTAAAAATGTATAATATGTTGTTTAATTTTTCTATTTTATTAATTAGAAATGATTTAATTTATTTTTAACTAGTGCTACAGAAAATTTGAGATTCGTTGTCGCTTTAAGACTAGCAAGAATTCGAAGCAGTTTTTTAGAATTGTAACGAGTTAAAGGGTCTGCCTCAAGTACTACTAATTTTTATAAATTTTGCATTTTCTCAGACTTTTATGAGTTTGATTTATATCAGTTCGCTCTAGATTATTAAATAGCCTCAGCTTTATTACCGCAATTTGCTTAATATTGCAAAATGCCACGTGATAAATTTATACCGTTATTATCAATTGTTTGCTTTTACCATTTCAACTGAAATCTTAGCTTTAAATTTTTGTGATGATAAGTTAGATAAATTAAAAAACAAGTGCTATCTGGACCAACTACAGCAGCTATTAATCATATATGAACTGTACAATTCATTATACAGTTTCATATCCTAAACAGAATAGGATAAGTATTGTAAGCATCTTTACTCTAAAGTTGCTACCAAAAGTATAAATTATTGAACTAAGTACACAATAAAAATTCATTAGTTAAACTGATCCATTATATTTAGCCTATTATTTTGAACCAAACCATTTTTTATTTTCAGAATTTGTACCAAATCAATTTAATTTATTTAGTTCAAGGTCCTAAACCAATTAACTATCAAAATAATAAGGCTGAAATTTTAGGGATTGTCCTAATTAATTGCTTTACATATTATTTACTTGTATATCTTTTTATACCGACAAAATAATAAGTCTGTTAAATTTATAGAAGTATATAAGCTGCTCGATCTTATTGAATTTTTTTATTATCCGCAAATTTGCCTACAATCTATCTTACATCAATTCCCTTTAATTGTGACTACCATGGTAAGTTGATCATATTATTTCCAGATATCAACTAATAACATCTGTACTAAGACTAATTAACTAGATACTTAAAATCTACCCCAAATTTCATAATGAAAAATACTGGAAAATTCTAAAGCTCAAACAATGTGTTCTTGTTGAGATCAAACTAATATCTACAGAAATATCTTTGAGTTAAAGCACAACTATAAGATTTTATGAATCCGTGTACCTGACAATCATTTAAATACTTTAAGATGGACTAATTGGCAATTAACTAAAGGGCTACCATATTTGTGAAATGATTACAAACTCAGTAACATGTGACTGCATAAAGTACAAACTATACCTAATGGTTTACAAGAAGATGTCAGCACAAATAGTTTCTTGACATTTGGGATAATGATAGGAGCATGTACACTCCAAATCTTGTCTTAACATAAAGAAAATAAACTTTGTTGCATATGACTAAGCGCAACAGTGTAAGCACTATATAAAGCAAGCTGAGGAGTTGTTAGGTTATTGGTACCATTACAAAACATGCTGTAAAATAATTGAATCAGCAGCTGCTTAATAATTAATAAGTGACTAAAAGAGTTAGATTATGCAGTTCTGTGATGTAATCTCTTCTTGTGAAGACCATGCTTTCAAGGCATGTAAACTGTATGTACATCTAGTAAGTCAATACCTCAAGAAGATTTCCTAACATTGAGCCTAGGTTTAATCTTAATAAGATAAATAAGTAAAATCCAATATAAAGTTCAAAATCCCATTTTAAGATTCTTTAAATATACACACTTATGTCACTATTCTAGCACCCTATAATATAGACACAAAGTAATACCTTTGCAATATATTGTAGAAAGCTAAATTTGAAGCAAAACTGATCATCACTTCTTTTATATAAGATAGTTGTTAGCTTAGCAAAGCAACTCACCTAGAAAATATTGCCCACACACAGATTATAAAGTATTTATTCCATATCTTGCATAAGGTCAGACCAATCTTGTATAACCTTTACCTTAAATTTTACTAAATGGCTGTTTCAAGGTAAGAACTTTTTTAGACTAAAAAGTAATTCCTTATTTTAACTTTAATTTATGGGCTAGCTATTCAAACTCTTCACACATATAATGATTACTGCACCATAGTTATCACCATATGGAACTCTTCTACAGATATATATATATAACATCAACATTGTCATATAACTTTTTTTATTTTACCTAGATTGGCAAAGCAAGTAGTTATTGATGATAAATAAATCACTAAAAGCTTTAACAAAAATGTTACTAGTCAAATTAATAGCCTTACTTACTGAACGTATGATTATAACTTTTATAATAACCTGTGTTAGAACAAAAAAACTTTTTAGATGATAAAAATCAAAAAGTCAAATATAATATACTGTCAATGCCATTCTTTACCGAGGTGTATAATTAGTGCCACTTTAGTGCTTCTTGCCATCAAACCCTTAAGTTTAAAAGCCTTATTTTAATAGTTTAGATCATAAGTGCCCTCAAAATTGTACCTCATGTATCATAAGAGATTATCAAAAAGCTTTTTAACTCTATGTCATACTAAGCAAATGTTAAACTGGCAGCAAATAACAGAAAATAAGTTGTTTTATATCATAATAAATCTTTGCAAATCAATTCCTGCAGTAAAAACCTACAAAAGTGAACAGACTTAAATGGATTCAGACAATGAAGAGGTGCAGAAAATTTTATACATAATACTAAACTTGCTCTTATAATAAAATTTAATAGTGTTCTTTTTTAGGTATTATATTTTCCATAATTTTGCATGCAATGAACTTTGGCTTTTCTGAAGTGACTAAGTATAGATGTGCTTTGAGTTGAATGGTTTACCAATTGCTTGAAGCACTTGCAATGCTGGTATGGTTTATTTGGCCAGCTCTGTTATTTTTTGCTGATAATCTTTCTTCATAAACTTTCTGCCAACTACATTAATGAAGCATGATAAAGATTAAACATTACATAGAAAGAAATGCCTACATCTTAGTTTAATAAAACCCAAATATTAAATAGAAAATAAAGTTCTTTCTTATGCACTGAATGATCCAATATAAAAGCAAAGTTCCCTCTAGATTTATTGGTTCAAAAAGTTGGATAAAATAATCTTAAAGCACTTTAGCTTTTAACAAACATATTAAAACTTATCATACTAAAACTTGTCAAGGATTATACAGTTAAACTATTGTTATGTTGTTTTTAGAAAAGAAGCGCCAATTTTTGTGGTTTTTTGGAGCTATTAATTTTTATAAACTCTAACTTCTTGCATAATCTCATTTAAAATTTGCTTTCTTTAGTTGAGATGTCTGAAAAAATGGTAGCTGCAAACTTAATATCTCCGCCTACATTAGTGCAAAGTGTATCTATATCTAACTATGCAAAAAATATATCATAAAAATGAAGATTTGATAATTAATATAATCATTATTGTTTAACACTATACATTTATTGGGGAGTCTGATGACAAACAGAATACCATGGCTTGTGGACATCAAGATAATCCACTTTATCAGAGACAATACTGAAACCTTAGTTTCCCTATGGCAGCCTCGCCTTTTAGAAGGAACTTTAGGAGGTGAATGCCTTCATATCAATAATTGTTATGATAATATACACCTTCCTGGTATGGTTACCAGATAAAAACGATTCCATTATCTTTGTATAAAGTTTCAGCTCACATAGACAATCAGAGAATAATATCACTAATACATCAGTATACAATATGATATTGCTATCCTCTAAAGGCAAATTATATGAATAAATACCAATATACAGGGAGATATTTATTTGATACAGAGTCACAAAGCCAAGCTCAGTGGTGAGATTTTTCTCAAAAGCTAATCCCTGTCAGCTTTGCCTCTGATGCTTCTCAAATCTTTAACATATTCCCATAAAACACTATAAGGTTACATTATTTCCTATTATCATGCCAGCTAGTTATACCCTTTAGGGGTGGACTTAGGTTGCCTAGACAATTTCTGTATCATCGCCATGCATCCAAGAAACATCTCTAATATTTGGACATAATATTTGCTCTTGTTTCTAACATATCTGATAATGTAAGTACATATAACCAGCCCCTCAAGCTAAATTATGAGCAATTTTTAACAAAAATGTAGGAAGGGGCCCAAGTCCCTAGTTAGCCCCTTTCTCAGATCAATGAACTAGTTTATGTGGTAGATGAGTGGTGGGGTACCACCCTGCTTTCTAAGGAACCTCCCTCTCTGACCCTCATTTCTTCTTCTTATCTTTTAAAAATGATTGAAGAGGTGTGCAGAGAGGTAGTTCAGTTTAGGTCCTCCATCAGGTCCCTCAGGCTCACTTCAAGTGTGTAACAGTCAAGTTTGTTTCAATTGTTGCATTTCAACTCTGGTTCCAATTTTCTGAATCTGATTTGAATCATTCTAGACAAATTTTGGTTTTTTAAAAGTTTGGGCGCTGGGTTATGCCTTGCCTGGATTATTGATTAGCTTTTATGAGCTTAATCAATGGTTCAGGCAGGCCCTGAAGGGCAACCATAAAAAAGTTTTCCCATCAATTCTGTAGCTCACTTCCATATTTTCACCCTTGTCCTTCCCTGAGGAGCATTGTTAGTTGGTTGCCAGACAAGGTTATGTTTGGTGGGCCTCTTTTTAGTTGTGAATGAAAAATAAAGGTTGTTTCAGGGTTTGCATACCTCATTTATCCATTCATCTTTTTCAGGCTTCCAGCTTTAGGAAGTTTTTGCATGGTTGGGTCAGACCAATCACAAATCAATTTTGCAAAACTAACTCAATCTAGGTATTTTTGACACTGGTAGTACATAAAATCTACCTACCTACTCAACGTTTGCCTACTTTGGCACTATCAGTGTGCCAAAGCATTAAATATTTTACAGCCATCTGAACTGGAATAATTCCAGTTGTTACATATTTCTGAAGTCAATGTGCATTCGCACGCCACCAATCCCCAGTTCATATGACCTCAGGTCACATAGGCCCCAGTTGTTGAGAAACCAGTACTGGCAGGGAGGTGGTGACTGATGGGCAACCCTGGACCTGAGATGATCCTCAGCTGAAAATCCAGTTGGGGCCTCCCACTCACCAGGGATTCAGTTGTCACCAAGGGTACCTGTTCCAGCAGGGCTCCCTCACCAACGGAAAGTCTGCCTGGAAAGGGGATGCCCATCTAGCTGTGCTGGACCACGTGCCCCTCCTGCACTTAAGTTAGAGAAAGCACCTTCATGGTCAGGATGGGAAGAATGTCACCAACTGGAGTGTGGGAGGGGGGGTGCAACACAGCCAAGCGCTGGGCGCACTTCCTCATGCTAGGTGGACTAATTCTGGCAGCCCAGTCCCAATTTGCCCTCACCATTTATCTTTTTCCTGAAAGGGCCTGTAATTTCTCTAGGCTAATTTTCCTAAGGCTTGAGGTAACTCACCCCAAGAAGCCCTCATGGTGGTGGCCTCCCATTGTGGGGCCCCTATTTATGGAGGGGCCCTTCCTTAGCAGTGAGTAATGTAATAAGCAAGTTTGTCTCAGTTGTGCATTTTGACTCAATTAGAGATTTTCTGAATCTGAGCTGAATTATTTCATTTTTTCTGGTTTTTGTCAAGTTTGGGCACTGGGTTATGCCTCACCCGGATTATTGATTAGGCTTGTATGTGCCTAATCAATGGTTCAGGTGAGGCTCAAAGGGAAACTTTAAAAAGGTTGCGCTACCAATGCTGAAGCTCAATTAAGAATTTTCACCCTTGTCTCTCCCTGGGGTTCATTGTGGTTGCTCCCCAGACAAAGCTCTGCTTGGTAGGCCCCTTTATAGTTGTGTATGAAAAATAAAGGTTGTTTCAGGGTTTGCATACCTTGCTTACCTGCTCATATTTTTAAGCTTCCAGCTTCAAGGAGTTTTTGCATGGTCATGTCAGACCAACCACAAATTAATTTTGAAAAACTAAATCAACATAGGTATTCTGGCACTGTCAGTAAACCAAATCCATCTACCTACTTAAAGTTGGTCTATCCTGGCGCTGTTAGTGTGACAAAGCATATTATATTTTATGCAACTGGAACTGGGATAATTTCAGTTGTTACAAAGTGTGGCCATGTTACTGATGATAACCAAAGAACCGTCCTACCCTACCTAAATCCCCATATGAGCCCAAGTTAACCTTTAAAATTTAGATCAGGTTTATTTTAAAGTTTTAGATTGTGGATAAAACCTGTGGATCATGCATATAACTAGTATTTACGCAATTAATTACATCAATAGTATAGGTTCATGCGGAACTGGTATTAGTAAATTATTCATTTGGTGAAATCTGTTCAAGTTTGGTAGTATTTTGATAGATTACTTTTTATCCAGTGGACATGATGCAAAAACTTTTTTGACGCCATCCAAGACTTTTAATGACTTCCCCTCAACCCTTTCATAAGCACACTAGTATTCCAATTAGGGTGTTCAGAAAGAGGCTTTGTCATCATAAATCTATAAGCTCCATATTCCCCCTCCAATATATAGGCAACCACCCTCATTGGGATAGGGTGAAGGTTTATTCTTTAATTTCTTCTGTAGCTCTCTCATTAAATCAAAGTTTGTTAACACTCTATTTGTCATGAAAACCCTCTATTCCGCCTTACTGATAATCAAAGTTATCTAATGAATCACGCTGAAATCTACAAATAATTCTAGAGATTGTCAAGAAGATGTTCTGATTCATGGATATAACGTCACTCTTTGCTTTCTAAAAGCGTGTAGAAAATTAACTTTGCAACTATGGCTGACAATCCACCGCATATGCCATAGAAACCTGCAACCACTTTATATTTTCTGCTTATTCATCCCATATTGGCCGCAATTTGCTCATTTTATGTTTAATTTTTTACTCCACCTAACATAATACTAATTGGCCACAAACGTTGGGAGATATAGTTGCCCTCCCCGCCTATCCCATCCTATGAGGATGCTCCAGTAAGACCCAAAGTTGCCCCTATTACAGCCTTATGGCTTGTTATAGAAGCCTTTGGTACCTTGTTAGAAAAGATTACTTTCCAATCAACCTCTAGGGCATCCCTTCCAATTTACTCAGTGTAGTTAAGCCCCTGGAATTCAGCATCATAGACTAGGCACTGTCAAACCCTATTAAGATGTGCTATCTTCTTTATTTTTAGCACTAGTGGTGCCCAACCCAAAAGGGGAGCCGCCATGCATAATATGTGGTCTTCTTTCATTTAGCTTCAATTCTGACAGGTGTTGTGTATACTAAATTACTAATCTCATGCTGGAGTGGACATCCAAGCAGAAAATATTAATTTATATTTTGAGCCATTTTTAATTACTACCTCAGTAAGATAGAAGTTGTTGGGATTTGAATAAGCACGATAATGGTAATATCTGCTAGAACAATGATGAGTTAAATATATGTTTATATGATAATTATAGCTGAATCAAACGCTCTATAAATAATTTCATACATTTCCTATTGATGGGTGATAACAGTTGTGCCATGTCCCACACTTTTGTTTGGCATAACACGAGAATTAAGCAGCTTGGTTCAGTGTAGTATCCATTGAATCAAGGGAGGGGTTCTCTAGGTTTATGAAAAGGCATGGTGAGAATGGAAAGTCATATGTGACTTCAGGGAGTGTTGAAGTGATGGTGTAAGAATAGAGGACCAGCCCTTCCAGATGAGTGAGAAATTAGCACATAGAAGAAGGAAGGTGCCCAAACCCCCCAGTAGAGCCCTTCTATCAGATCAGTGACCTAGCTCATGTTGTAGATGAGCAGTGGGTTACTGCCCTGGCTCCTAAACAACCTCTTACTCTGCCACTATTCGCTCTTCTGATCTGTAAAAATGATTGAAGGGGTGTGCAGAAATTTGGTTCAGTTTAGCCCTACAGCAGGACCCTCAAGATCACCCCAAGTGTGGCCTGGTCACTAATAATTAATATGCAAGCGCCCCACCCCACCCAAAATCCTCATATGAGCCCAAGTTCACCTAATAAGTCAGACCAGTTCTATTTAAATGATTTAAATTTTGGATTGAACCCACGGATCATGCATACTGATACCAATCTTTGTATGATAAATTATATCAATAGGATGGGTTCACGTGGAACTGTTGTTAGTAATCTACCCATCTGAAAAAATCCATTCAAATTTTATAGTATCTCACTAAATTTCTCCTTGATCATGAAGACACATGCCAAACCTTCTATATAGCCATTTGAGACTTCTAATGACTTCTCCCTCAACTCTTTCATAAGCAGCCAGTCTGCAATTATGTTGCCTAGCAAGAGGCTTAGTCATCATAAATTTTATAAGCTCCTTTTCCCCCCTCCTCTATACAGACAACTATCCTTTTTAGGTAAGTTGTTGGTTTTCTCTTTAGTTTTATTCCCTTGAAGTTCCCTTTTTAAAATAGAGCAAATTGTGTTATACTCTTTTATTTAAAGCCTCCCTCCACTCCGCCTTGCTGAATGTCACAAAAAGTTATCCAGAAATGCACACTGCCATCCACCTATCAGTTCTGGAGATCGTCAAGCAGATGTTCTGATCCATGGATCCATTGTTGCTCACCGCCTTCGGTGAGTGTTTTACAATTACCTCCATAATTGTATTTGCAATCCCACCAAATATGCTGAAGAAACATGCAATCACCTTATTTCAAGTTCATCCGCCCAATATGGGTCACAATCCTCTCCTTTAATTATTAACAATCATTCATATCCAACCCAACAAAATTTTTAACAAGCTGGAAACCCTGAATGTTTGTTGCCCTCCCTTCCTCTCCCTCCCATGGGGTTGCCTCATAAAGATCCACGGTTTCCCTATTTCAGCCTTTGGGATTGTTGTAGGGGACTTTGGTATGTTATTAGAGCAGAAAGCTTCTCAATTAATCCCTGTATTCCCATCTAAAGTTATTAAGTGCAGTTAGGCCCCTGGCGCTCAGAATCATCCACTGGGCATTGTCAAACCCAGCTAAGATGGTTGATCTTCTTCTATAGCTGTCACCTTGAAATAGTAAATTAACTAACATTATTGGTGCTCCCCACCCTAATCTCTGGGTTGGGTGAGACGTTCGTCTACCTAGTTGTCAATAATACCCATTTAAAATTTGTAATTTGTAATTCTATTTCCCTTTCTGGAAAGCGCGTGAGTTTACATTTTAATCCTAATTGGTCATCTCATCAGGGTTTGCCAGTTATCAAGAGGCTATTTCTCAACTTTTTCCTTCTTCTATAACCCTTTCTGTCATGTTTACATGACTAATTGAGGGACCAACTTTCAGGATAAGGTTGGGCGACAGGACTTATAAAGGTCAAGCTTTAGGACCTCCCTGACCTAAAGCACACCTTGGACCAGCGCTGGGTGCAGACCAAATATGCCCAGGTTAGTCCAGGTGAAGTGTCACGCTCAGCCCTATGTTATGGCTTTGACGTTAAAACGGACTGGTTATCTTCTTAACTAATATGGTTTGGTTTCATTGTTAGAAAAATGGGGGTTCAAAACTTATTCAATTTAAAAAAATTCCAACTTGAGTCAGCCTTGTTCTATTTGATAACTCAAGTTCAGTCCTTTTCTAGCTATAGTTTTCTGCCAAATGGAAGTGTGCACTTATTAATGCACCTGTGATTAGCACCACTTCCAAAGATCAATGATTCCCCTCAAAATTGCTTAAGTATAGTTCTTTGAGACCACTTTCCTCGTTGGTCATCTTCCCTTTATAGAAACCCTTCGTTAGTCTACGTTTTTTGTTAACTTGGGCAAAACTGTGTGTGGAGCACTTTGAGGAGGTATCTAGCAAAGTTAGTCATTTCATTTGCACAGATTTAACTATAACATCTGGTGCACTGCTTGGCTGCCCTGGTCCCCTCCAGACTGAAGTACCCTTGCACTCCAGCCCAGATCATCGCTTGGATATGGACTCCACTTTGGGGACCACCCAAGTCCTGTTATTTTTTGATACCTATTCATCTATAATGCATTGATCACCCTTGCCTTATGTTACTTTAGCTCCAGCAACCTCTGCGTGGCTATGCTCACCGTAGTACTGATGAATAGTTCCAGGGCGTTGGGGCTGTGCACCGTGCACCACATCACTGGGAACTGGAGAGATATAGACATTCTCCTGATATTTTAACTTTCAGCTTCCACCCATGAGTATCAGATTTAATTCATTTTTCCTATCACCTTCTGTTCTTAGACAAGTAAGGTCACTGTGCAGGCGCCCTTTGATACAGAGTCAGCTGGCTATTTAACGGACCTTAGAATTGCACAAGCATTCAATTTAGAAACTGATGTGGCTAATCCATTTTTGGGCGCATCCTATCAACCTATGAATAAACATGCTGTGCATCAGCCAGTACAAAGCTTTAGGCATATGTCTGCTTTTGTTATATCTCTCAGCTGTTTTGGATTTGTTATACCCTGTCGTTCTTGGTGTAAATTGGCGGCTTTGTCAACAAATTATTATCAAGTTGGGTAGTAACTCCCTCTCCTTCACACATTTTGAGCTCAGAGGGTTCTCACTAAATGGTACCCTTCCTCTTGAGACCTCCTTGAGCTCTATCCTACCTTCTGCTCCTCTCCCTTTGGATCGTCCGATTCACTTACCATCCTTTCTCTTCCAATACAAATAAGAATTTGAGAAGACCTAGCTACTTGGCTCCAACATCATTGAGAGTATGATATAGAATTTTAACTGATGATGCATATTGTCAAGATTAATTTTCCATTATAACTTTTGGCATTTGTACTAAATAAAGGCAAAAATAAATCTCAATATTAAACCAATTAAAGATCTTTATTGTCCTTCTCAAGGGCCAAACCTTCCAGAATCAAATGGATTGTCAACAAATGGCACTTACTATTAATAGGGCAAGAATAAAAAGGAGATTCAAGAAAAGTCATTAGATGATACTCTTTCTCAATGTTAGCGGCCACCATCTGGACGCCCTCACACAATGGAAGGCCAAAAATACCAAAGCTAATCAAAGAAAGAGGCTGCAGCTCAACCCTCATACTAGATAAAAAGGGAAGATCTTGAACAAAGAGGAATTAAGCGCTTCATCTGACACAGAACACCTAGTCACAATATAAATATCAAAAGCTTTAACAAAATAAAGAGTATATATTTTCCCTAGCGAGTTTATAAATATTTAAATCTTTGCATAGTTGCAATAATCAGTATGGTAACACAGGATGGTGCATATATACCAGACCCCGAAGAAGCAAAAGGGCTACTCCTTTGCCTCTTTCCAGCCATTCCAATCACTCCATCCATCCTGAAGGTTACTAAAAACTTCTGTTCCTACTGCTATGGGCACCTCAGAACTTTAATGTTTGGGGTTTTCTTGCAAAACCCAAAGAGTGGTGCTCACTACTGGGGCACCCCAAGCTATAAAAAGTATTCAACAACCACAAAACATGGAAGAAAAAACCAATAATGGATCCCCTCACCCCAACGGTGAGAGAAACATTACTCAATGGGTCAATACTTTACAATTTGAGGTACAAAAAATTCGACCTTAGAGCCTATAATTTCAGGAAAACTTTTAGTTCAACCTTCCCATACTAAACCCCAGTATGTTAAATTTAAATTGACAAGCTAGATGATACCATCCAGCAGCTCTTTGATGGGGTTATTTTTCTGAGAATCAATCTAGTTGTTAGCCAAGTTCTGCTGTCCCTTCCTACATGCAAAAACTTTATGGCTTGTCTACCCTAGCTAGTAATGAGTTGTCCGATGGAGAGGAACCTTACCTCCAGCAGTTTGTACATCCAGCCCTCCTTCATCTCCTCCAATTGTTGGGTTTACATAATCAAGAAATATTATGCCAGCTGGGATTAGTACAGAGACTTAATTCCAATCTGGCCAAATTTTATGAAACCACCTTTTCTTATGCCCATGACAATAAAAAGTTATCCAGAAAACAACCACCTCATTAATGACGCAAGGTCAAATAGTCCTGTTATACTCTGGGATCTCTGGATGAATGGATATCCACCTTACTCAGCACTTATAAGGTGTAGTCTCTGAGGTACATAAATACATCCACAATGCCTTTTTGGATATTGCCACCCAAACTTAAGACTTAAATACATCTAAATGCAACAACTGATTCACGTAGAATCTCTTCTTGATCAGCTTCAGCAATAGTGACCTCATCACCAAAGGGCCATGGGGCCTGAAGGCCCAAAGGTCCTGAGGAGGCCAAGGGATGCCAGGTTCCAGAGGGCCCCCTGGTCACCCTGGGTCAACAGTCCCACCAGCTGAAGGCTCCAAGGACTCCATGAGTATCAAGATGCATAAAAAATTGGTGAACGATCAGAAACGAATTGAAAGAATCACTTGAGGGTGTGGAGTTCATCCTGGAAGCCTCATAAATCTGCCATTATCTTGGGTGCACTCAACTTTTAAATTGAATTACGTATGTTAGTTTATGAAATTTACAGCAAATCTATTGATAAGATGAAACACAATTACACAAATTTAGATGCTTGTGTCAATTTCTGTGAGTCCAGGAATTTTAGACTTGTTCTCATTTTATTAAAAAGATGATGCCAGTATGATTAATTAATGCTGGAATGAGTTTCAGAATGACTTAGATAAGATTATACAACAAAAATAGACTAGCTGGCCCCCACACATATTATGATTTGGTGTCCACTGAGCCTAGCCAGAATATTAAATCTGGAATCCATGCCCTTTCTGCACTGGTTAGGCCAGCTTTTAAGCCTAGCTTCAAGGAATGATTTTTACCCAGGCCAATAAAGCATTGCATCATTTTAAACGCTTTGAGAGCACTATGGAAGGGGCCACTGATCGCCAAAAGGTCAAGCATATCCATTCTTGCCTATGTGGAGGCTCTTAAGATTATAACCACACCTTTGTGAATGACAGACCTAAGCCCAGTTCAAGGTTGATCTCAAACAGGAATCTGGTTCTGATCAGACTCTAAAAAGTCAAAAACAAGACTTTATGGCTAATTAGTAGAAGAAATATGAAAGACTTTTAATTTTCCAAATTGATTTTATGCTAGTTTGCAACTTCTAGTTACTAATAATAAAATTTTTTAAGATAATTCTATTGTCACCATCACTTCTGCGCTCAAATCTTGGCCATTGATAAGCTTTATATAATAAGCCTTAAGAAAAACTATATTAGCATTTATGAAATCAAAGAGGCACTTAACAAGATCCCTACAGCCACTCTAAACAAGTCTCTCCACAGCTTGAGCTCTACCTAGACCTAGAGTGCATGCGCTGGATGCCAAGAATAAAGAAATACCCACTTGCTATTACTATAAAAGCTACCAACACACCAAGGAGGAGCGCTATAAACGTCAAATGGAAGAAAAGAATGAAAACTGTCAGTAAAAGAGAGTTCATCATGATGATAAAGACTCATCATGCTGACATTTTCTCATTATACCTCTAAAAAACTGAAAGCCCCAAAGAGCCATCATTGAAGAACCTTAAACCCATGAGTTGAACAATACCCATTTAAACTAATTGATTATGCTTATTATTATCAAGAGTCGCTAATGTTTCTCACCCTTTCACCCTTAATTTAATAGTCTTGTTACTCATGTTACAATTAAGGTTAATAAAATTCCCGTACTAGCCATAGTAGATACCAGTTCTCCAATAAACAAGATCTCATCCAAATGAAAGAAAATTAAAAAGCGCCCAACATATTCAACTACATCAAATATGGCACTTCTGAGCCTCAGTGCACCTAATCCATATGAGACTACTCTGCGCTCCCCTTCCATTTCATGATGATTATGTTAAGCACCTCAGCTTTAGCTCTGGACAACCCTAGCTATGGTTTATTGTCAAGGACCCAATTACTAAGAGAATGGGATGCCATTATCCATTACATGAAAGGAAATCTATCTATGCTAAGTACCCACATACCCTTGCTGTTTGAGACATCCAAGGATGGCAAGGAGCGAATAAAGAATTGAACTTCATAGTTAGAAACCAAAAGCCAGATTGATTGGTTCAACTACCATCCTTGAGGCTCATGCATGAAACTATTCTCTCGCTTAGTAAGTGAGATAGAAGGGGTGTCTATATCTTTCAGAGCCCAAGTTAATTCCTCCAAGGTCACAAATTATAGTGCACAGTCAGATTCATTTGAATATACTGGCTGGAAGTATTCTATAAATCTGTGGGTGAAAGATATATCCACAAAAAAATATTCAACTTCCAAATCATCCTCAACCCTGAATATCTGGCTTCATTTATGTATTGCTGGCTTTTGATGATACAGTTCTCTATACTGGCGCCAAGGTTCATAGGTGGCTTGAAGCTGGAAATTTGGAAAGAGCACCGAGAAGGAAACAGAAAAATGGGTTAGAATACCAAATAATTTATTAAGTCAAAAGGTTTCAATTTTTATAGGGTGCATTGGGACTTGGTGCCTCAGGGATTGTTGGGGCCTCATCCATTCAGTATCTTTACTGATCTTCCAGAATGGCCTCCTTGTGGGCATCCTCAATGGATTGTGTCACCCACCTGACCAAGTGGGTGGAAACGCCGCTCCATGTGACTCAGGAATAGAGGAGGAGGATCCTGAAATTAGTTTAGCTTGGTTAGGTTTGATGACCAATTTTGCATGGCCTGATCAAGAAGTGGGGAATTTGATTCAATTGTTATCTCAAATTCTGACAACGCCCCCCTCAAGATCCTGTCGGAGGGGGGAATACTGCTGCAGGAACTGACCATGCACCCAATTTACTACAGTCCCTTTGTTGACATCGGCAATGGAGTACTTGGACTTCACCCTATGAATGACTTTATAGGGTTAGATTAAAGTACGCATAGCTTGTTTTGTTAGCCTCCAGGTTGATGGTGATAAAAGAGAATGAGGTCACCTAATTGAAAATTTGGTAAGGAGGGTCGTCCATGAATAAATTGGGATGTCTCTCTTCTAGTGGTGGTAATAATGCCTTGAGTGGCTTTGGTTTGAAGCCAGACAATTTCATCAGCTAAAGCCCTCATAGTTAATTCAGAGTTCTCAAGTGTGGGGGCTTTGAGCAGTGGCTGGACGCTACTTGGTGTCTGAGGTGCCCGCCCATATAGGGCTTCAAATGGGGACATCTTGATGACTCGGTGATAGCTCACCCTGTAAGCAAGGAAGGCGCTGGGTAGATAATGGTTCCAACGGGAAGGATCTGAGGCGGTCAACTTATGTAGGATGGAAATAAGAGTTCCGTTAGTGCGTTCTACTGCCCCATTAGTAGACGTGTGGTAAGGGGTAGTGAAACTCTGGGTAGTGCCAAATAATAAAGTTAGTTCTTGTACTACCTTCAAAGTGAAATTCAACCCGTTATCTGAAAGTAAGGTCTGGGGCACCCATGCTGGGTGAAAATGGAACGAACAAAAAAAAGAGCTGTAGCCTTGGCAATGGCAGCAGGAACTGAAATTGCCTCGACTCACTTAGTTAAGTGGTCCACCTCTAGGATAATATACTTGTGGCCATGAAATCCTGTGGGAAGGGGACCCACCACGCCGATGCTAATGACATTGAATGGACTGGTTGGGGCAATGACTAAGTGTTGAAATTGAGGGTTGGCTCGGTCATGGGATCAGCAGGGCATATAAGCCTCCAAGACCTCTTGGATGGTTTCTACCATTTGGTCCCAGTAGCATTGTAACTTCAGCCATTCGTGAGTCTTCCTAGCTGCCCTGTGTCCCACAGTTGAATGGCCCTCTAAGATGACATCAGTTTGAGAGGAGGGGCGGATATAAGGGATCCACTTCTTGTTAACCTTCTTGTAGAGTAGGCCATCCTTGATTTTCATGTCTCAAGTCATTCTGCGGAGTTTTGTCTGAACCTCAGGAGTTTCCAATTCCCATTGCTTGGGCTGTCCTATCAGGTCATATAGCTGATCTTCCTCAGGGGTCAATACTGCAGCACCAGCATCTGAGAGAGACCATCAGCATTCTGGTGAATTGTGCCGGCGTGATGGATGATGGTGAAATCATAGGTTTGCAGTCGTAGAGCCCACCTGGCTAGCTGACCATTGGGGTCTTTCATCTGTTGAAGCCACCAGAGTGAGGAATGGTCTGTAATAATAGTATAATGGGTACCGTAGATGTAAAGTTGAATTTGTTTGATGGCTAGTAGGACGGCTAGACATTCCCTCTCAGTGACGCTGTATTTCCGTTCAGCTTTACTTAGAATCTTACTAAAATAGGCCACAGGGTGGTCGACCTGGTTTTCATCATGTTGGGCCAGGATAGCCCCAATGGCGACATTGCTTGCATCCTTGAACAACAAAAAGGGTTGGTTGAAGCGAGGGTGAACTATAACGGGATTAGTACATAGAGTCATATGTAAAGCATTAAAAGCCCTCTCCTGTTCAGGCCACCACTCAAACGGTACATTCTTTTTCAGGAGATAGATAAGTGGCTTGGCTAGTTCAGCAAACCGTGGGATAAACTGACAGTAATAGCCCACCATACCAAGAAAAACTTAGATATCTCATAGCTTTGGGGGCGTGACATCTTCTCTATGGCGTCAACTTTGTTAGGTATAGGTTGGATGCCATTCTTGGAGACCTTGTGTCCTAGAAACTCTAGCTCAAGCTGGAAGAAGGGGTACTTAAAAAATTGAGCTTGACAGAGGCCTTCCTAAGCTGTTTGAAAACTTACCTGAGATGTTCCACATGTCCATTAAAGATCTGCAAGAAAACGGTAATGTCATCCAGGTAGATGAGGAAGCATGAGAGTTTCAAGTCCCCAAGGATCCCATTCATGGCACGCTGGAAAGTGGCTGGGGCGTTACAAAGGCCTTGGGGCATCCAGGTGGGCTCAAATAGCCCCTCGTTAGTGATGAGAGTACACTTGGATTGGCCTTTAGGGGTGAGCTTGATCTACCAATACCCGCCGGAGAGGTTCATGGCTGAAAAGTACTGGGAACTGGCAAGCAGATGGAGAGAATAGTCAATTCAGGGCAGAGGATAACTGTCCTTCTTGGTGATGGAGTTAAGTTATCAATAATCCATCACCACTTGGAGCCTGCCATCTTTCTTTTGAACCAGCAAAAGAGGGGAGGACCAAGGGCTGCGAAATGGTACCAGGAGCCCAGCGTCGAGTAGCTGTTTAAGTTCCATCATCACCTGGGCCTCTTTGACCTTGCTTTTTTGGTAAGACTGGGATCGAAAAGGGGGAGCATCCCCAGTTTCCATGTGGTGGAGGACTCCACTCATTCTTCCAAAATTGTAAGTTGAGGTCGAGAATAGGTCTGAGTATTCCTCCAATGACTCCTAGACCTTGTGTCACTGCTCATCTGAGAGGTCCTTCCTGATATTAGCGTCAACCAGACTAATTGAGGGTGGCAACTCCAAGCTGAAATCCCTCAAGTACCCAAAGCTTCGAACATTGGCAACAGCCCCTATTGGTAAAAGGCAGACATAAGTGGCGGGACTGTTTGGACCTATGGATTTGGGTTCTTCAGTAAGGTTGGCTAGCAACACTGATATAGGTCTGGCATATGCTGGATCAAGGATCCCGGGGCAGTTCAGCACTTCTTTAGGAGATGGGTTGTCTAGGCCTTGGGATCCTGGGGCAGGTCAGCACTTCTTTAGGAGATGGGTTGTCTAGGCCTTGGATTTCCAATAGGTACCCCAAGGGAATGTTGACATTGACCCGAGTATCAGCAATGACTTTGGACTTTGGGGGTATAATATTCGCCCTGGATAAGTAGATCGGCATGCCTTCCTGTCCATCAACAGCAGGAGGGGGTAGTCAGATGCAAGAGCCCCTGATATGATACTTGAGCCAATCGATTCAGTCCTCATTCTCTAGTAGACAGGATCAGGCTTTGACCTCCGTCTTAGAGTCACAAGAAGTTTCAAAGATCAGAGGGACCCGATGCCCTAGTAGGGAGAGAAAGCCACCTTCATAATGGAGCACCACCAAATAGTCTCGAAGGAACTGAGTCCCAAGGAGTAGGTCATAACTGGGGTTGTCTAGTGCAACTGCAGGGGTGTTCAGAGCAAGCTTTCAAAACTGTAATGGCAGTGAGGAATAAGCTCCTATAGATCAGGTACATTGTGGGCCAGCCGTGCCATACTACATGTAGTGGGGCAGGTCTGGAGCGATCTTGACCCATTATATCAATTTAAAAGATATGAAGTTCACGGGGGAGCCACTGTCAACTAAGGCGAAGACCAGAATCTTGTGGACCCAGATGGCGACCTGGGTAACCAGACTTACAAATTGGGGTGGTAACATGAGGAACATGGGAAAATCATCAGAAGAAGAATAAGCATTATCAACGTCTTTATTTTCAATAGATACCAAAACTCCTTCATCTGGTATGACAGTTTCTGGTTCATTCAAGGAGGATACTTGAGGCTGGGTAGGTATGTCAGCATGAAGCGCCTCGTCCTTCATGCTGATGGCCCTTTTCCCACCTCCTCAGCAAGTCATTTCCAACAGACCTGGGCATTATGTCTTAAACCTTTACATAGGTGCATTGAGTTCGTCAATTCTTCTGGTTTTCAACCACATGGACCCTAGGGCGGTTAGAGGGGCCTGTAGATGTAGCCTTAAAGTGTAGAGCCAAGGCAGGGATCTCAATAAAGTGCTTCCTTGATCTCCCAAATACATTTAAACTCATTCTTCTTCCCGATCATATGAATTTGAACCTCAGGATAGGATCCTAAGGCAGAAATTATAGCAGTCATAGCGTCGTCTAGGGTGATATGATTCGTCATGACCAAGGGTTGTGCTTGGGCATAAAAACAGTTGGCAAACTCCATGGGGTTTTCTCCTTTATTCAGTTGGATGCCCATGAACGCTTGCTTTTGGTTGGCCAGAGTTTGATTGCTGCCAAACTCTTGGATCAAGGCTGTACGGACCTGTTCCCAGGTGTCACACTCCTTCAAATAGGGTGTCATGATCTCCCAGGTGGTGCTGTATAGGCAGGAGTGGATATGCATCACCTTCTGCCAATCAGTGGCCTCCTCCATGGGACTCTCATAGGTGTACAGGAAGGAGGCGATACTTTCCCATCCAGGGGTGAACCTTTCCTTAAAACTAGGTTTAAAGTTAGCTACAATAGGGGTGGAAAGGGTGTTAACACCAGGGATGGGTACCGTCTCTGAGATCTCAGTTTCCGCATAATTCTGGGGAGCCTGCTGATCCAGCTGTCGCTGTAAGCCTTATAAGTCCTCTTGGATGTAGTACCAATTTTGGCTGAGGGTGGAAGCAGAAGCCTTATTAGCAACCTGCTCCTTTAAAGATTAGATCTCGGTGTTCTGAAGGTGGAGATGGCCTTTGATGGTGGTCAAACGGGTTTTGAACTCTCAACAAGTTTATTCAAGCTGGGAGATATGAGCGTCTGTAAGCTTGTAAAGGCACTGAAGTTATCCATTTCATCTGACAATGCCTCAATAGAGACCCTGGGGTTGAGGGGGACTCCATCTGATCGGAGTTTGCACCCCAGTGCCACATTTTGGATTTGATCATGTAGGGCAGCCAGGGCTGTTATCACATCACTTCGCCATGAGTCTTTGGGTTTACCAGATGATGAAGGGCCTGAGGGGCCCTTGAGGTCCGTGGGGCTCTTCTGGTCCTGCTGGCCCTGGACGCCCTTCAGGGCCTTCAGGCCCCCTAGGTCCTTTGGGCCCTGCACTCATGGAAGGGTAGTCATGAGAGGCCAGCTCTTGGTAGTGCTGTTGCAGGGATTGTACCAGTTGTTCGACTTGGAGGAGATGCTGATTTCAAGTCGCCTCAAGTAGCTGAGCGTTTTGACGCAGCTGATCCTCAAGGCAACCAGAGATTCCGCTGTCTAACACTACAATTTGATCTCGGATCTCGTTGATCAATTGCCAGTTATCAATAATGGCTTTGTGGTTGTCATGCACAAAGAAGGAGGCAGAGTCATAGAAGTTGATGATTTAAGAGTGTAAATTATGGGTGGGTCCCAGTTGCCAAGAGACCTCCTGATGGTGTAACCCGACTATCTGAAGTAGGTGATGGATAGCTGGGTGGACGAAGTTAAGAAGGTAGAGTTTGGGCCCCAGGGCAAGTTTTCCTACCAGTAGTGCAGCCGAGCCATAGAGGTACCACATTGAGAAGGTATGGAAGAGGCACAGGAGCAGCTGGAGCGGGCGCCCACAGAGTAGATGCCATTTATCAGTTATTGGACAACATCATTAAGGTTTTCATACTGGAGTTGATATTAGTTCCTGTCAAGGGAGGGTAGTGAGAGTTGGAAGGTGGCCCAAAATTATAGCCTCTTAGGATGCAAGGGTGGCGTTGCATATCACGAGGTACTAACCCATTGAGTAAAGCTTCTCAATTGACCAGTCGATTAGTCCTCAGGACTAATAGTATTTTCCATTTTTGTGATGGACGTTTTCACTTAGGACAGCTCGGAGCCCCCTGTAGTGAGCACCACTTTTGTCAGTGCTATAGTTCCCTATACTGGCGCTGAGGTTCGTAGGTGGCTTGAAGCTGGAAATTTGGAAAGAACACCTAGAAGGAAATGGAAAAATGGGTTAGAATACCAAATAAAATATTAAGTCAAAAGGTTTTGATTTTTATAGGGTGCATTGGGACTCAGTGCCTCAGGGATTGTCAGGGCCTCATCTGTTCAGGATCTTTACTGATCTTCCAGAATGGCCTCCTCATGGGCATCCTCAATGGATTGTGTCACCCAACTGACTGAATGGGTGGAAACGCCGCCCCACATGACTCAGGAATAGGGGAGGAGGATCCTGAAATTAGTTTAGCTTGGTTAAGTTTGACAACTGATATGGCATGGCCCAATCTGGAAGTGGGGAATTCAATTTAATCATTATCTTAAATTCTGACACTGGCTAACCTTAATCCAAAGGTCAAAACCATTGTCCCAAGTACTTAAATCACCTATCTATGCTTAGTACCAATCAGTGACATCAGTTATGTCCATGGGTTTGGAAGTCTCCATGACTTTAGTTCAGAGAAAGCTACTACTATAGTTCTAGTCACCACCCCGTAGGAGATGATCTTATCCAGAACAAAAGAGGAAGGTTTATGAGCTCTTAAGGAATACTCTGCTTTTTCTCCACGTCCATGTATGGCTTTGGCAAGATTAAGGGGGTTGTTCACAATGTAGAGATGTGGGACGCCTCATCCATCTGCTTCACCCCACCAAAAAAGCAAGGTTGAAGTGGCCCAGGTCACCACTGTTGGGATTTTAACCAGATGGATCCTTCCAATAGTTTCAGAATTAGGGGTTCTAGTTAGTCAGGCATAATTTCCAGCTAATCGCCTAGTTTGATATTATTTAATGTTATATATTTAATTGAGTTTAGGTTCACCAGAAGCTGCGTTCACAGCCAAAATGCCATCTGAAGATCGTTGTGGGAGTTTCTGGCGGAAAGCAAAAGAATCCATTACTAATCGTCCAAAAATGGTTCCACTAGCTAATTCAGAGCACTGGCGACTCATGCCAAGGATGCTCGAACTTCCATTCAAATATGAATTTATATATGATTGACCAGCGACTTATGCTGAGGATGTATTAACCTAATATTAATATTTGGTTATCAGATGAGCAAATCTGGAGGGAATTTTTATGAAAGTATGTATGAATGAAGAGATGATCTGATAGAGTTATGGCATCAAGTGACCAATGGGGTTACCAGTATTTGATTGGTCAATGAGTACTTGGGCGCGGCAGCCCAGAAATAATATATATAGTCGATCATTCCCTCCTTTTAAACATCTCTCTTTTGCCCATCTTTCCTATTTTTTTGCAGTAGCTTAGAGCAACTAGAGTGGGGAAGGTGGGACAGGAGATCCCAATAGGCGTGAGTGATCGCGCCTTGAGTGGCCAGCGCTGCCAGCTCCCATGCCTCCTCCCTATGAGGAACTAGCGGGAACCTGGCAAGCTGGCTACCAGAAGATGCTCTGAATGGCCACCAATCTTGTGGGGTGAAGCGTGGGAGTGCCATAGCCGCCCAGGAAGAGGGATGGACTCGCCTGGGCGTGCCCAGATGGGTTGGTGAAGGGTCACGAGGGTGGGGCAGCGTTGAAGTGGCTGAGCCACACAGGAAGAGGGCAGGACTTGCCAGGGCACACGCCAAGGACACCTGGGGCTAAAGCGAAGCCGTTGGTGGTTTGTTGTTGGGTTGGACGCGGACTTGTAGGGGTTGGTATGCCAATGAAGGCGAAACTGCAAAGGGCTAACTAGTCTTCATACTGGTTGGCCTGGCATACTAGTGGAGCCCATAATCAATTTTTTGATAACCATCAAGCTCAAGGAGCTGTTAACTTTAGGGTTTTGGTACCTTGCAAAGTCATTGTGCGTCGCCACTCCTGCTTGTTCAAAAAAGGATGAGAGTCATTGTGTCATCATGGATTATCATAAACATAATGCGGTAATGTAATAGGAAAGCTACCCCCTCTCACAAATCAATTATCTACTTCAGCTCCTAGCTGTGGGCAAATATTTTTCTAAAATAGATCTTAACATGGGGTATTGTCAGATTGAGCTAGCTCATGATAATTTAGCCAAGTGCGTCCTTTTTGCAAACGAATGGCTTTTTGAACTGATCCAAATGCTGCAGGGGCTATGCAATGTTTAATGCCACCTCTTAGAGAGGTATGGATGGGCTCCTAGGTAATAGAAGTTGTTTTGCGTCCTAATTTATCCTAGGTAATCTTACATATTTCTCCAAGACTTTCAGAGGCTCCTAAATACTTCCTTTAAGTTTTTGACACCTTTGAGGAGCATCCTTGAAGCTCAAATCTTCCAAATGCTCATTCTTACAACTAAAATGAAGATTTTAGGGCAAAAGATCACTAAACAAGTAATTTAGCCTTTACCATACAAGTTTGCTGCCATAGAAAAGATGACGCCGCCTTAAAGCCTTTGGGACATGAAAGTGATTTAAGCATGGTAGGATATTAAAGGAAAATCATAATAGGTTTTCTGACCTGACCAAACCTTGGTGTATTTGCTGCACAAGAACGTTCCCCTCGAATGAAATTTAGAAAAGGAACATGCCTTTAATATATTATGGACTGCACTAATTCACTAAGCCTGTGTTGATCAATCCAAACTTTGACCAGATTTTTGTTTTATTTATCAACACCAGTAATGTGACTGTGGGAGAAATCTAACCCAACTGGACGAACAACAAATAGATTGACCCATGGCCTATTTCAGTAAAACTCTAATGAAATCTGAACAGAACTACAGCATCACTGAACGTGAATGCTTAGCCGTATTTCTTTCAGTAAAGCATTTATGACCATACTTATTAGATAGTCATTTCACTATTGTCACCAATCACGCTTTCATAAAGTAGCTTCAATAGATGAAAGATCCTGTCGCTCAATTGGCCCGGTGGGCCCTCTATCTTCAAAGCTACGACTTTTCTTATAGTACACCTGGTGGTCACGAATCATTAAAACACAGCAGGGTTATATAGGATGCTGACTCTTATAGTATTTTGCTGGAGAAAGAAAGCTTATATGACATAATTGGCAGGCCAGAACAATAGGAAAAAAACCCTGGAAACAGTATATATGTTAAGCTCACTGGCTAAGAACACTCAAATACCTGATACCATGTTATATAAACAAATCAATTTAAAATGAGTGCCATACCTATGACCCTTCCCAAGAACTGAGATTTTTTTAAAGTACTCGCCCATGTAGGACATGAAGCAGTCAAGAAAACTTATGATCGACTAAGAAAACAATTTTACAGATCAGATTATTAAAATTATACATGAGGGGTTAGATGTTTGCTTGACATGCAAGACCCAAGATCAGCTGAACTCTCACTTCCAGCATAAAGTTGTTGCCCATTCTATGACATATAGCTTCATTAGCATGAATGTCATAGAGACCCTATCTATGGGTCTCCCTGATAACCTCTAAATCATTCTAGCCATCAACCATCTCAAAAAGTGGGATAAGGCCATCTCAGTACCTGCTGCCACCACTAAGGCCACCGCCTTGTTTTTGCTTTGCTCCGTTTTCATGAAACATGGGTGCCCCAGAGTTCTGCTATCAGACAATGGGTTATATTTCATTACCTAAGTTGTCTGAGAATTGACCACACTATTTAGTACTAGCCAAAATTTTATTGCACCCTATAACCCTTCAAAAAATGGCGCAGTGGAGAGGCAAATGGCACCCTGGTTTCTATTCTCCGCAAAATGGCTGCCATGACCCCATGCGATTGAAGAATTATCTGTCATCTGCTTTTTAGCCTATTAGATAAGCTAACACTGAGTTCAGAAAAGTCCTCATATCAGGCTCTCTACAGTAGGGAGCCTTGACTACCTAGTAATATCTAGCCTTTATTGGACTCCGCCTCTCCCAACACTTTTGAGTTGACGATAATTGGAGATAGACAAAGAGATAATCAGACTTCAGGCACTCACCACCCAAGGGATCATCTCTATTGCCAAGAAAATTACTTGATATAATGCCAAACATCTAGCTCTTCCCTTATCCAGTATCAGAGACTTTGTAATATTTTAACATCATCGCTCTAGTAGGCGCCCAAAAAAGTCAGACACTTCATGGTTGGGACTCTACCACATATTGTATAAGGCTGGCTCCAAATACTTCATCACTTATTTAATTTAAGGCACAGTAGTTGACCACATACACGCTAGGTTCTTAGCCCTTATGTCCTTCCTCTGCCAAGATCTTGGGGGGCAATGTTAGCGTTTGTACTAAAGAACTGCCTGATTTATCTTAATTTTGGACTGATAAATTGTTTGCTCATCCTCCTTCATGGTGGAGCCTTCCAGAAGCAAATGGATTGTCATTATGAGCCCTTGCCCTTAACTAGGAAAGAATTATTAAAGAAGATTCAATTATTGTCACGAGTTGAGACTCCATCTCAATGCCAGCAGCCGCCTTCCAGACGCCCTCGCATAATGGGAGGCCAACAATCCCAAAGCCAATCAAAGAAAGAAGCTTCAGCTCAACCTTCATACTGGATGATAAGTGAAGATCCTAACAAAGTGGACTAGCTTGCTCCATCTGCCACAAAACACCTAGTCGCCCTATAAATATCAATAGCTCTGAAAAATACAGAGTATTGTATACTTTCCTTAGCGAATTTACACCTATTTTTATTTCTTTTAATAGTTAAAATAAATCAGTATTGTTCCCAGGATACAGCATATATACCAGACCCAGAAAAAGCAGATATACTATGCCATTACTTCTCTCCAGAATTTCAATCTGTCAAGCCATCACAATACTAATTGTAAATTCTCTTCAACTAATCCAATCACTCTAAAACTTTGATATTTGGGGTTTCCTAGCAATAACCCGAAAGATACCTTCATGTAGAGGATGAGGACAAAGCTTTGAATGTTTGACTGGATGACATGCTGACATAAAGGTTGGTTTGTAAAGAAGCCCTATCCCATTGCTTCCTAATAGTCTTTGTACAAAAGATGGATGGAACCCTGCGGCCATGAGTTGATTATGGTGATGTTTATAATGTGACAGTTCAAGAACCCTAGCCCCTCCCATTAGTAAATCTATAGCTCAGTCAATTGCAAAGTCGCAAGTTTCTTTAAGCTTGATTTGGCAAATGCCTTCAATCAAGTAAGAACCAAGCAGGGACATGAGTGTCTCACTGCCAAATTCACAAAGCGTGGAATCGTTTATTTCAAAGAAATGACATTTAGGTTGAAGAACTCGCCAGTAATCTTCTACCGCCTCATAGATGATATCCTGGGTGATCTGAGCTTCTCCTGCACAGATGCCTATAGAAACGACATTTCAATTCATCCGCCCTCTCATGAGCAATAAATCAAAGATCTGGAAGCGGTCATGGCTGCTATCCACAGGGCTGTGCTTTTGTAAACCCCTCCAAATGTGAATTCTTTTATAAGGAGGTAATTTTTAGGGAACCTAGTTTTAAAGGATATGTATGCTGCTCTTCCATACAAAATAGAAGCCATTCAGTCTTGATCAACCTCAACAACCAAAAAGCAAC
Organism: Massospora cicadina; assembly: GCA_022478985.1. Lineage (NCBI taxonomy): Eukaryota > Fungi > Entomophthoromycota > Entomophthoromycetes > Entomophthorales > Entomophthoraceae > Massospora > Massospora cicadina. The sequence goes on from JAKSZP010013422.1 coordinate 92,220, forward strand.
TCCAAAGCTCCTTGAGGGTGGTAATATTCCTTAAGAAATTACCCCACTTTTTCTTAACTAGAAGCTCCTATATATATTATGACTGACAAGAACATACCTTTCAAATAGAAACCCAAATACCAACAGAAGTTTGACTCTATAAAGGAAGTTTATTTACCGCGCCAGTCCTCAAACATACTAAAACATTTAAGCCCTTCACTGTGGCATTAGATGCATCTTCAGTAGCCATGAGTGCTAAGCTCTTACAAGAGCATAATAAGGTGGAGCATCCTGTTGCATAAATTTCTCAGAAGTTTTCAGCCACTGAGAAGTCCTGGGCGATCTAAAACAAGAAGCTATGGATGTTTCTTGGTCACTAACTCACTAGCGCTACCTCCTCTGAGGGTCACACCATGGTATAACTGTGTGCAAAGACCAACAGAACCAAAAATATTACAGAAAACCTAGATGTTTATCCATCATATTGCCTGTAAATACCGTGATATGTGAATTTTAACTTCAATTATGATTTTATAAAGGAACCATGAATGTCTTGACAGACATATTGAGTAGAAACTATGCCATGAACCCCAGCATAGACGAGCTCTCTGACCTTACAACTATTGTCCCTGCCTCTCAAATTGGCGCTGGTTCCTTTTTCCGTTTCCTCTGACTCTATCTCCAGATGTTTCATCCCTGATAAAATACTCACTGCCCAGTTGACCTCCACATAAGGGATCACATTATATAAGGACTTAGAATCTAAAGCACATAAGTTCATCTTTATGTCCTCAAGGATATGTTAATCCTCTTCTGAACAGAGTTTAGGTTCCTTTCATCTTTCTAAACAGGTGGTTCAAGAGCATCATGAGACCCTAACAATGGGACATCCTGGGCCCAAAAAGTGCTGTGAACTGTTTAAAAGAACCTATAACTGGCCTTGATCTTCCAAAAAGATCCCTGAATATATTTTACATTGTTTAGTGTGTGCACATTCCAAATCTGATAGATCTTGGAAAAAGGGCCTCTTACACCCATTGCAACAGGCAGAGGGCCACTGGAACTCATTATCTGATGATTTTACTGTAGAGTTGCCACTTTCCAAGGAGTAGGATGCAATAATGATGGTGTTGATCGCTTCATCAAGTTTGCACACTTCATCCCCTGCAAAACAATGATTGCTTCTGAAGATGTCAGCCCTGTTTGTGATAAACATATTCTCCTTGGTTGGACTCCATGAGGGATAGAGATATTGAGTGACCGCAGGCCCCAGTTCACTGCCAAAATTTGGAGTACACTTATTGACTTCCTCATAAAGAAACCCTGCAAAATTAGCTGATTATTGCCACCAGTCATATTATTTAACTGAAAGATAAACCATACCCTGGAGCAATATCTCCGCAGTTATACTTCTTCAAGTCATGACAAATGGGCTTTAGACCTTCCCTAGCGCAGATTAAGCAATAAATAATGCCCTCATTCCTCCACAAGCATTTTCCATTTTGAGGCCAATTTGGGATATAACCCTCATTCAACATTAGCACTCTCCTCAACTCTACTTTTCCTTCTTAAGAAGAGCGACTGAATCACATATGCAAAACCCACAATCTTGTTTATGAGCACCTGTACAAGGCTGTGTATGTTTATAAAAAATTTGCATACTGAAAACGCCACCCAAGCCATGATCTTCACAAAAGATCACTGGTTATGTTGGACACGCATCACCTAGAATTGAAGGTTCCTTAACAAAATCTGGCATGGAAACTCTCTGGGCCCTCTAAATTTTTGATTGATTTAGAAAAATGGTGCTTCCATATTAAGCTCCCTTCTCACTGCAAAAAGCACAAAGTATTTCATATTTCCCTGTTGTTTTCATTAAGGATACTATGCCCACGTTGCCTGTGTCATATTTAAATGACCTAATAATAGGCACCAACCCCAAAGACAAGGCTGGGAGGCAGGAGGTCCAGAAGGTTAAACTTCAGGCACTTCCAGACCTCAAGCACACCTTGGACCTACGCTGGGTACAAGTCAAATATGCTCAGGTTGTTACAAGTGAGGTGCAAAACTTCCAGCCCCTTGTTTCAGATCAGGCGTTAAAACGGACAAGCTATTTAATTGATGATGATGGGACAATCCGGTTAATCAGGGAACAGGGGTTCAAAACCTGTTTCATGTTCAAAATTATGAGCTCAGGTTGTTACAAGTGAGGTGCAAAACTTCCAGCCCCTTGTTTCAGATCAGGCGTTAAAACGGACAAGCTATTTAATTAATGATGATGGGACAATCCGGTTAATCAGGGAACAGGGGTTCAAAACCTGTTTCATGTTCAAAATTATGAGCTCAGGTCAGGTACAACCTCAATTGATCACTTGAGTGAGGTCAGTTTTGAAGTTTGCTACACTTTAAGATGGTAGCGTGCACCTATTGGTGCACCAAGGTTTGGGACCACTTCCGCTGACCCAGAATTTCACCAAGGTTGTTTAAGTATGTTCACTCGTGACCAACGTTCCTTGTTGGGTGACTTTTTACATTAAACAATCCCCATTATATTTACGTTTTATTATAATTCCTTGTTCAAACCTATGTGCAGACATCTTTGAGGAGGTCTCTAACAACGTGGGCCATTATATCCTAGCTCAAAAAACTAGAGTCCATGGTGCACCTTTGAGCCGCCCTGCTCCCCTACAGATTGAGGCACCCAAGCCTCCTAGCACCAATTTGCACTTGGTCATGGATTTCCCTTTAGGATATACCCAAGATTTATTATTTCTTGGCTATCTTATCCTTTATGCCGCGTTGTACACCCTTTCCTTAAGTCCCTTCTGTTCTGGCACCCTACACGGTGCCCTGTTTCCCATTTTATTAATGGCTAGTTTTCTGGTGGTGTGGGTTTGCATCCTGCACCACCTCTCATGAAACGAGAGAGTTTAAGATACTCTTAACATTAGTCGACTAACCTTTTTAATTTATGTGCATCAGAATTATCTTTGTGGGACTTTCTTTATGTGTAAATTGGGTATGATGGCCATTTATCATGAAAACTATGGTGCTCACCACAATTTTCTCATTCGTTTTTGTATTGGTGCATCTCGGCATTATTATTGCAACTACCAACTAGGAAGTGCCTACCCTTCCTGCTTGTACCTGGTGGTCTCAGACCTTTCATGATCCTGTTATTTAGATTCCCCGCCTTTCCCCTAAATTTACTCTGAAATTCAACAGGCCTTGGCTTCCCTCATGCCAGAAGCTTCTTTGGATAATAACCAAGTGTCAGGTTCTCGTCCACCTTTGCAGGAAGCGGATTTGCTATATTGACTGTCTCCCAAGGCGGCTGAATGGGTTTTTGTGGTGTTCCATATACATCCGCTTTTGTGGAGATCATTAGAGGGTTTGGAGCATGTCTTGGAGCAACGTCATTTGGTCTTGTCATCCATCCATCCCTTCTACGAGTTCTTTTTTATGACAATCTAGTTGCCCGGTGAAATTATACTTGAATGAATTTTGTGAAAAAGTGCAGGCCTTATCATTGCCAGATGTCATTAAAATTTCATATTTCCAATCTACCTTGGACCTCCCCATGAGTAACCTTCTTTTTTGGCAATCTCCCCCTCCTAGCTTTGATCAACTGATTGAAGTCCTTTGGGGTGATCTCTCAGCTTTAATCCAAAAGGGGCCAATCATTATGGAAGTCAGTGGTTCTCCTGGGGTGGCCCCTATAAAAATGAGTCCCAAAAAGTCAAGCATGGCCCTCATGATGGTTGAACCTGCATGTTCTGGACCTTTAAGTTCCACCATATTCGAAGGTGAACAGGGGTCTAGCCCTGAGCTTCAATTAAATGGATCAGGTGATTCTGCCACGTTGACGTCATCCATAGCTGCCTATATAAATACTGCGATCATGACTAGTGGTTTTCTCTTGAATGGGGCAGAGCTCCTCACCAATTAACTCTCCATTTTTGGCAGAATTGGAAGGTCCTGGATGGTCTAGACTTAAACCTAACAAAACACAAATCAATCATAACAATTTTAGTTCACACCGCGTTTCTGCGGTGCAGGTTGAAGCATCCACCAAGGGTTTGGCAGTGATGGCTCTGATTAATAATGCTCATTGGGCCATCGGTGTGGGTATTGGTTTGTTGAAGCCTGATAACGCATTTTATAATGTGGAACCATTATCACAAAACTAGACTTTCATTAGCTCTTATGGCTTTGACGAAGACCCTATTTCAGTATATGGAATTGTGTCTGAGGGCACCTCTTGTCCCCTCCCATGATCTGAAGAGCTCGCGGTCGAGAAGAGACTACATTTAGATATGAAAATGTTTATGCACCTGCAGAAAACATGGTGGGATATGTGGCCTCAACAGTAAGAGTGGCCAATCTCCATCTCCATTCTATGATTTAAAAACACACCAAGGGGGCGTTCCTATGCCTGAGGATGAGTTCTCGGGTGGGGAGTTGCATTTTCTGTTTTTAATAAAGACCATTCTGGATAATTTTTGTTGCCCACTACCCTTATCATCCCCTTTAGGGAATATCAGCACAACTATTTTGGTGGATACTGGAGCCTCTAAAATTTTTGGACCAAACCCTAGCTGAATACCTTGAGCTTAGTTATGTACCAGGTGGTAGGATTAGTGGAGGGGCTTCCAAAGGTATTCCCACGCTGAAAATCCTGGGGTCAAAGAACTATCAAGTTGTCACATTTTATTTATCTGACTACTTTCAAGCTATCAAAAACCTTTTTGTACTCCATCATTTTGGGTGTAGAGTGGTGGAGATTTTTTGACGTCAGGACTAACATGAAAGAAAATAACCTATCCTTGTCTATGAAGAATGGTCACAAGTTTGTTGTTCCTTTGGCTGAAGCCAATTTTCAGGGAAATTTGCCCCATTGGCACAATATTCACACTCTTAGTCTTACCCCATTGCTGAAGTCCTCTGTGGAGGTTCCTTACCTTTCCTGTCTGGAGGGTTTGGAATCTTCATTTGATGCGGCTTCAGCTAATGCACTACCTGATCATTCAGAGTTTGATTGCGAGTTCAAGCTCACTGTGGATTTTGTGCATATATCTTCCCCCAATTTACCCATTGACTTTATGGGAAGAAGCGGCTTTAGACGCATGGGTTAAGGAGCAGTTATCCAAAGGTGCTATTTTTCTGCGAACCTCCCCTGTGTGTTACCCCTTCTCTTTGTTGAGAAGGCTGATGGTACCTTACTCCCATGCGTAGACAAAGGGAATCTTAACAACGTCACTGTACCAGACTTACATACCATGCCCCTGGACTCACAGATTGCAAGCTATGTGGAGAAGGCGTGAGTCTTCTCCAAGCTGGATTGTTTGAAAGTGTTCAATCAGATCCATATAAATAAGGGCCAGGATTGGTTAACCGCATTCTGAACCAGAAAGGAAAAGTTCTTTTTTAAGTTATGCCCTTTGGGCTTAAGAATGTACCTGCTATTTTTCAACGTCGTATTTATGCAGCTTTGGGGGACCTGCTGGGGCATGCGCAGTAGCCTACATGGATAGTATTTTGGTATTTCCCCTGACAATAGTCCCATGCAGTACACCTTCAGCAGGTGATGGAGCAGTTGCGGGCTGCCAACCTTACGCTGTAAACCAGTAAGTGTGAGTATTTTAAGTCACAGATCACCTTCCTGGGCAACGTCATGTTTGACCAAGGGCACATGATAACTCCAGACAAGTAGAAGGAAATTCGTGAGTGGCCACTCCAACCTCTGTCAAGGAATTAAGGAGTCTTTTGGGGACGTGTACATTCCTTAAGAAGTTCACTCCAGACCTTTCTGAGGTTGCTGCTCATTTGTAAAAGGCGAGTGGGGAAAAAGTACTTCAGTGGTCCCCCGTTTTGAAGGATGCCTTCCAAGCAGTAAAGTGTACGTTGCTGTCCACTTCCATTCTTTGCCATGTCAACCCCAATAAAGAGTTCATTGTTGCTTAATATGCCTCCAACTTCTCCATAGCGGCAGCCCTATTAATGTAGGCAAAGATGGAATAGAGCATCCAATGAAATATTTTTCTAGGAAGATGTCTCTACTAGAGTTAATCTACGCCGTATATGAAAAAGAGTTATTAGTAGTGGTGGAGGCGCTAACCTATTGGCGTCATCACTTGCATGGCTCTTCAAACCCTTCCACATAAGTACAAATCACCGTGCCTTACTGTAATACTGTGCACCTCATGTCTTAACCCCACGGCAGACCCGCTGGCATGAGACCCTTGCCCAATTTGCATTTTCTTATGAGCTTACAAAGGCAATGAGAATGGTTTGGCAGATGCTTTGAGACATAATCCTGAACTAGCTCCCGATCCTAAGGAGGTGGAGGTGCATAAAAACAAATTAATGATTCTATTGGGTAAGACTGTGTCTCAACTTTCCTCTCCCTTGGCCAATGGGCCAGCGCTCGCTCCTCTAGAAAATGCGGAGGTATATGGTATGTTCAGGAAGGTTGTCCTTTCCCAGCCTTTGTCAACAGAATATTTAATTGTCCTTGCAAAGAGCGCATTGAATCAGGAGGATATACCAGAGATTATCACGTCAAGGATGAGATGATATGGTTTCAGGGGCGCCTATGGGTTCCAGCTGGACCACTTCGCCTGGAAATCATCTGGGACCATCATGACGGGATCACCGTTGGTCATCCTGGGAAGGCGAAGACCCTGGAGCTTTTCCACCGCACATACAATTGGGAGGGTTTAGCCGCTCAGGTAGGCATATTTGTAAAGAGTGCCTAGTCTTCAATCAAATGAAACCAAACCGCCAGCCTTTAGCAGGGTTATTGGTACCAGTCAAAAAGGCTGATGTGCCTTGGAATTCCCTATTGTTTAATTTTATCGTTGAATTGCCCATATCTGATGGCTATGATGCTTTCATGGTAGTGATGGACCATTTTACGAAGTTCGCCCATTTTATCCCTTGTAGAAACACAGTCACCACGGTGAAGATGGCTAGGTTTTTTTTGTTACCAATGCGTTCGCTCTTCATGGGGTACCTCAAAAATTATTAGTTAAGGGGGCCCCAGTTCACCCCTGTCTTTTGAAATAGTTGTGTAACACTCTGCAAATCCGTCCCTGCCATTCAACTGCCTATCACCCCCAATCAGATGGGCAGACAGAATGAGTGAATCAGTGCCTTGAACAGTTCTTGCGGTGTTACACCGCCACAAATCATTCAGATTGGGTTTCCCATCTTCCCATGGCCCAATTCAGTTATAACAGTGCACAACAGGCATCAATTGGTTGTTCCCTCTTCTTCACCAACTATGGCTTCAATCCCTCCTTCAACATGGAGCCCCGTTGTGGATCCAAGGTGGAAGCAATGGTGTACTATGCAAAAATGATAAAAAAAGTACACCAAGGGGGTGAGCACAAATTTAGATGTGGCCATGCAGGCTTATAAGGAGCATGCTGATGGTAAGAGATGGGTTGGACTAGCGTACAAGGGAGGAGATCTCGTGATGCTGGATGCTAAAAACATCCAAATCAAGCAACCATTTAAAAAACTGGGACCAAAGAGGATTGGGTCATTTCATGTTGTCAAAAAAGTGTGCCACGCCTCATACCAGTTAGATCTTCCCTCCTCGTTTTGATTTTTTTCAGTATTCCATGAAAGCAAATACACGTTGTTTGAGGGCCCCCTCCAAAGAATCCCAAATATTATCTTGTGGATGGGGCACCAGAATGGGAAATGGAGGAAATTGTTGCCTCTAGTCGGGTAAGAAGAAGGCTTGAGTATCTTGTATCCTGGAAGGGATTTAATGCAGCAGAGAACAGTTGGGTTCCAGCGCGTGACTGCATTCATGCCCAAGAGCTAATTGCAGCGTTCCACGAGCGTTTCCCTGAGGCTGCAGGATCAAAGTCCAAGCCCACTGTCACTGCCATGAAGTTGGTCCCTGCCCATAAAAACTTTTCCTTGGTGAATGCCCCTGGAGGGGGTGGAGCCCAAAAAGGAGGAGAGGGTAAGTCATATTTACATGACCTGATAATAGGCATGTTATAATTTTGGATGGTATTGTTAGGATCCGCCATACTGTTTGCACAGGGTGAACCCACTGAACAACAGACAATGTTGTGACCGTTGGTCCTTTGGAAACACGTAAAAATATACTTAAAAATAGGAGCAATTGCCCCAACGACTCTTTATTTACTTTAAAAAATACAGCAACCTTTCGCTGTTCTGTTCTCTCTCTACTATTAACAACTTAACTTTCTCAACTGCCCATCTCGCTTATATACAGCAGCTTCAGACAATACCACTCTCATAGCTTGGATTATTCTATTCTGCCGATACTCCTTGGTTTTGGCTTGTTATTCCTTAGCTCCTTATCGCCCTAATTTGAGGCGATCTAATTTTTATCTGCCAAAAGTCAACATCGCCTTATCACCTTATTAAAAGGAGATATAATAATAACCCATTATATCCCAATTTTGCCTCATCTCAAGATACTCAAACAACTGTATCTGATATTATGTTCGACGGATTCTTTCCAATCCGCCTTAGCTGTTCCAGGCTTATCATCCAGTCATATTGTAATTGTGACATTATTCCCTCCTTAACTGGATGATAAGGCTCCTATGCTTATATGGTCGGAGGAACTTTTCATGCGCTCAGTTAATGATCTGGCCACTTGCAGAGTCCTTGATGGTCAAAGAATTGACCTCAGTTTTCTCTATAAAATTTGAATGGACTAATCCAAATACTGGCCAACAAGTGTTTCTGCCTGAAACCCATGTTGGTCATGGAAGAGAACTATATTGCCATCTTTGAACTGCGCCAACCTGGTATGATGTACCTGATTGGCAGCCTGATTTTTTCTCCTCTTGGCTAAGCTGAAGGAATATGCTTTGGTTTGCAATTTGATCAAAGTGTTCTCAAGGCTAGTCAAACATTGATGGGGTTCCATTCTGTTGGTGTCTTCTACACATGAATAAAGTAATGCCAGAAAAGCTGGGTGTCACCCATATAGTAGTTGGAAGGCGCTCTTCCCCATGGTGGAATGGTAACTAATATTATAGGCAAACAAAGCAGTGGAAAGGAGGGAGTTTCAATTGGAAGGTCAGTCCCTTACTAATTTTCATAGTATGTTCACCAAGGTCCAATTCACCTGTTCAACCATTCCATTGGACACAGGGTAATATGGGGTCATCAGAACCCCATGGACGCCCATAAGCTTGTTCAGTTTGGGGAGGATTGGGAGGTGAAGTTTGTTCCATTATTGGTGAGAATGAACTGAGGGCAGCCATACGCTGAATAATACATTCCATTATGAACTTGGCTACTGTGACCACCCCCAAATCCCATATCGCCCATGCTTCAACCCACCAAATCAAGCGGTCAATAGCAACCAGAATGTACTTGCACCGGTTAGCTCCTGGTGGCAAAGGAATGATGACATCAAGTGAAACTTTATGCCAAGCAAAATGTGGTTTCACTACCCGGTACAAAGACTTATGGAGGAATGGCTTCTCCACTTAGCACTGGTGATAACAGGAAATGGTTTTGAGAACATCAAAGCTCATGATTTCCAATAGTACTGAGGGCGCAACAACACCATTGCCTTGCACATACCGTTGTGTCTGACTGCCTTGTGGGTGCTCATAATAATTTCGGTCGTGCTGAGGGTCACGGAAAGTTTACTGTAGAATTGCCAATCCACTTGTACAGTTCCCCATTCCATTGGAAGGTATTCGTTTGCATCTCATTCAACGCTTTGATCACTTGGGGTGGTTCATCGTCATATTTTCAAATGAGCATCTTATTGCATATCACATAATTGAGATCCATTATCATGGCAACAGTCAGCAATCAGGATAAACAGTCAGCGTTCTGATGCTTTACTCCTAGGTGGTGAAGGATCTTGAAGTCATAAGCCTGCAGCTTAAAAGCTCATCAAACTAACCGCCCTTTAGGCTCTTTGTGGTTCTGCAACCAGCATAATGAAACGTGATCTGTTACGACTTTAAACTTTACCCCATGCAAGTAGACTTTAAATTGATTATATGCATAGATCACCGCTAAGCACTCCCACTCAGTAATAGTATTTTACGCTCATGGCAGTTCAGACTTTAACTGAAGTATGCAACGAGATGCTCCTCTCCTTCGTCATCTTTCTGAGAAAGTACCACCCCAACAGTGGAAAGGGACACATCCATCTGTATGATAAACTCCCTATCAAAGATCAGATAGCATAACACTGGCACACTGATCAGTGCCGTACAAAGTATATTGAAGGCGTATTAATGACATTCCGTCCACTTGAACACAGCATCCTTTTTTAACAACTCAAATAGAGGCCCCCAATACAGCTAAAGTTAGGGATGGAGCGCTGGTAGTAACTAACCATTCCCAAAAATACTAGTATGTCTCATTTACTATCAGGTGTAGTCATTTTGCGGATGGCCTCCACCTTGGCCAGCTGTGGTTTCAGCCCCTTAGAGTCTACCACAAACCCCATGTATTTTAACTGATCTTTGAAGAAGTTACATTTTCGAGGCTCATTTTTGATGTTTGCCTCAGCAAGCTGGCGGAATAAGGCTTCTAGATGATTGAAGTGCTCCAAAAAAGGTTCTAGAGAAGACATTGATATCATTAAGGTATACAAGGTCATATGACAGCTTCAGGTCACAAAGGATAACGTCCATAGCTCGTTAAAATGTAGTTGGGGCGTTACTTAGCCCTTGAGGCATCCAAGTAAGTTGAAAAAGGCCTTTGGATGTGATTATGGAATATTTTTCCTGTTCCACCGTGGGTAACTTGATTTTCCAGTAACCTGATATCAAGTCCATCTCTGAGAAGTAACAGGCCCCCCTAGCCAATCCAAAGCATCATTTATCAGTGGCAAGGGGTATGAGTCCTATTTTGTAATACTATTGAGCTTCTGGTAGTCTATTACTAAACGGTTGGTGCCATCCTTCTTTTTTACAATCAGAACAGGTGAAGCCCACGGACTCTTGGACGGTTCAAGCATCCCTTGATCCATCAACTTGTCAATTTCCTCGGTGACAACATCTTCCACTGCCCTAGATCATCAGTATGGCTGAGACCTTATGGGAGGATGATTTGCCTGTGTCCACTCAATAGACCACCCCCAAGCACACCCTAGATTATGATCATCGACAGCTAAAATCTCCTTGCACTTCTGAAATAAAGCTATTGCTTGGTTTTTGTTCTTCCGATAGCTTTATTAAATTACTCCAAGGTGCCACCATCATTACGCTGGTTGCTGCCTCGACTGATAGACCAAATCTGTCCAACAAACTGTAATCATGAACCTGAAGAACCTCTTCTAAGGAGCCAATTGTAAATACGCTACTATTTGGTTTCAGCAGATTTTCATTGGTTCATTATGGAGATTTTCTAACAAAACCTTAATCTCCCCATGGCATGAAAGCATAATCCCTGGAGCCACATGAGGCTTAAGCCATTTTTGATGATAGAGCCAAACGACCTCCCCTATATATAGCCCAGCAGGTCTTCCACCTCTAACTTGGTGTTCACTAAAACTTGGTGTCCAGAAGAAATAGATATGGGCTCTTCATCTCAGAGAGGTATCCCTTGATATTCATATATATGCTGGAGAAGGGGCCAAGTCTTGTTTTTTGGTCAATGATAGCAAACTGGCATCACCCCATCACTATATGTAAGTTGATATGGCTCATGTGCACCGGATCCTTTGGCACTCCACAGAGGTGAAGTAAATTGGGATCTGCTGTCCCAAAATGGCAAGGGTCTCCTCCGTCATATCAATTACAGCCCCAAAATGTCGCAGGAAAGCAGCTTCAATTAGCAAGTCATAATTTTTGTTTGGTAGCATAATCGCCAGAGCTACAATGACAATGGACCCAAAACGCAAAGTTAGTGCACTGTACTCTCCCTCAAAGATGGTGCTTTCTGATCCAGCAATCCCATACACAATTTGATGGTCCACATCAGGATTTAACGTCAACTTCGCCATCAACTTAGTGGAAACTATGTTGACTGGAGCACCAGTAATTATTATAGAATGAGCTCTATTTTTCACTACAAAAATATCACAGTATGTACTCTCGGAATAAGAAGAATATTGACTGTTTAATACGTGGATTTTTATGGGATCTCTCGTTTCATGAAAACTCATTATCCCCTCACCAACTTTGGGATATTCTTTGACAATGGCATCTACTAGAAGGGCAACATATACTCCTTTTAAAGTTGGCGCATCTGCAGCAGAATCCAGATTATCTGAGAAAGCTTGATCAAGCATTTGACATGCATACAGCTTTGGTTGTTCCAAAGATCCTTTGTCCACCACGGTCTTGGCTTGAGCTCGTGTCACTACGTTCACTCCTCCAACTGGCTGCTGGTATAAAAATCTCGTCATCAAACTGAGGGACTTCTGCGGGATATACTACTATTGATTCAGGGACGTTTGGGGTTGGGATCGCGGAGTTAGAGAGTCCCATCTCTACTCTGCTCCATCTTTTCCCTGGTAGTATTGATCTTGGTGTACATAGTGCACACGGAGGTTATGGCAGAATTTTTCCAAGTGGCCAGGACGGCAGCATTCAAAGCAGCTACCCCCATAAGAGTCACGTCCTCGATTTTCATAAGAGGGTCCAGGTTGGAAAGACTGGGAACATTCAGCGTAACCAGAGCCAAGTTGGTAGTTAAGTTGTTGAGAATTTTTGTAACCAGCCCCAGGGTGATAATCGAACTGTTGAGAATAATTTGGCTGAGGATGAGGTGCAGAATTTAAGTAAGGCCAAGGGTTGCTAGGCGGAACGTGAGTCAGATGAGTGTATTCTCCTGAATAAGAGGGTACAGCAGAGGCAGTAGTCTTTTATTCCATATTTGGCGGCAGAAAGTTAGTGGATATGCGACACAAAAACTGTACAATTTTAAGCAGGGGAACGTCGTCATCCAGAATTGGTAAAATGACATTGTGAAGCTCTCAGTATGGCTTCACTGCAGAGGTTATGTTGATGACATGTCAGCTTCCACTAAGTATCATGCCCCAATCAAAACATGAGCTTCTATCAAAATTGAATCAGCAAACTCCATGAGAGTTTACTATGGCAGAATCCAATCGTTAAGAATTACACTTTCCTCTGTGACATCTTTGAGGTGCCCCCAAACAGGCGAAGCATGGTATCTTTTACATCCCTATAGGTAACAGATCTGCTTGGGAGGTACCAGGTGATTTGATTGGCACTCCCAACATCCAAGGAAGATATCAACAGTTTAGCCTTCCATCGATCATATGTGCCTTCCACTGCAAATTAGAACTGTTTGAAAAAGCCATGGATTTTTCATTTTTGATCAAACAGAGGCAGTTACTCAATATTGACCTCCTCATCCCATTCATGGCTTTTTGGATCATACTGAGAAATGGGTTGAGATCCAAAAGAAGTTTCTCGATGAGAAGCTGGTCCAGTAGAAGTTGGGATGTCCACTGCTTCAGGGGTAGAATGGCCTTCTGCCATGGGCAGCACCACCATCACTTGAGGGAATTGTCACTCCAACTCATATTCATATCCAGAGCTACCATCCTGGGTGTAGTAACTCCAACCAGCGTCATATTCCTCCTCATATGGTGCCCCCTTGTCATACATCCTCTTCCCAGTGAGAAGACCGAATGATACTGGTCAATTTCCACTCCACACACTGCAGCTGTTTGGTGGTATCATCCAAACAATTAGCGAGTTCCTTATTTTTGTTGTCCCAGAATATGATTTTGCTAAACGTGCTGTTGAGCTGGTGCATGACAGCATTTTGTTCTTGAAGAAGTTCATCATGTTTTTTTGCACTGCATCTAAGGTGAGTTTGAGTTCCTCATAATCAGCTAGCACAGCGCTTTGTGAAGATTCCCCAGAAATGCAGGCCTGATGAGACATGGCAACGACTGGAGATTTTAAGTTTTTAGTGGTTGATCAATGGGCCCATAGTAGTGAGCACCACTGATATAATTTGAGTGGTATCATTAGGATCCGCTATACTGTTCACACAAGTTGAACCCACTGAACAACAGACAGATTATTTGAAGATCATCAGTCCTTCAGACACACACTTGAAAGTATACTAAAAAATAGGAGCAATCACCACAACGACTCTTTATTTATTTTAATAAATACAGCAACCTTCCTCTGTTCTGTTCTCTTTCAACTATTTATTTATTCGGGGAAGGTCAACCAGGGGACAAGCACTTCTGATATAGTGAAAAAAAACTAATGAAATTTGACAAATAAAGACACCCCAGAGGGTTCAAGGCCCCTCTTGTTGTCTCCAGGATCACCAAGATTAGGATGGTAGGGAAGGGGAGTTATGCTGGCTTATTCTTGGATGCAGCATGTTTGAAGGAAAGGATCAACTTTTAGGAACCATATGGGGAACCATGTGTTGATTGTCCTTCTGTTATGGGGGGTCATATGTCCAAACAGCCATGATTGGAAATGTTCCAATATATGGCTGTGGAAGCGATGAATGGATTCTTGGATTGTTGGCGCTGCTCCTGTGAACGATTCCAGTACCATTGTATGTATCTTCCATAGTGCTATTGCTACTATTAGCGCCCTGAGAGATGGGTGGATAGGAGAATCCATCTTTATAGCGAACATGTTCCTTGCTAGGCTGAATGGATGTCCGTTTTCTTAACGGAAAAGGCGCATGGCCTTTTTCCATACCTCCACTGATGTTGGGCATTGTTCTAAACGGTGGGCTAGGCTTCCATACTGACCACATATTGCACATGAGGTGTGATTGGCGTTTGACCGCTCAGCTGTTCGGTATACTCTCCTCATGCACCTCCATACATGTGCTCTTATCCTGGGTTAGAGTAGAGGATGAAATGTGTACCTCCATACTCTTCTTTGGGTCTCCAGGTTGTAGGGTATGTCCATATGGTCCAGGTAATCTATCCTGGTTATGGTATTTGTGCTTTTTATTTTATATTTTCTGTGAATATTTGATCATTAATCTCCTGTCTGTGAGTTAGCCTTGGGCGTCCTCGGTGACTGGTTTGTTCATTTATGGGAATCCACCATTTCGCTCTTCTCATGGCTAGGAGTATTCATTTGAAATGTGCAGGAGTGCCATATGGTCCTACAGCTGTAGGATGGGATGCCAGATACTTAGTTAATGTGTTTGGGTGATCTGGGTTTCTAAATTGTAGTGCACATGTGAAGTTATATCTTGCTGTTCTGGCCCAGTGTGTATCTGGAAGATCTGGGCTAGTCACCTGAGCTATCCAGGATCCCAGTATATGGGTTGATTGCTCTACTTAATTAGTAAGCCCCATACCTCCATTTCTTCTAGAGCCAAATAGGGTTTCAAGGCGTACAGGAGGGTTGTGTTTGGACCATAGCCATCCTTGTAAGAAGGGCGTGGACTGTGTTAAAGAAAGATGGTGAGAAAGCGATTGCATGGTCCGTGAACCATATAATTGATAGAATCATAGAGCTGGCTACCATGACCCTTCCTGTTAGACCTGTTTGATGTCCATGTAAGGAGGCAATGCATTTTGTATTTTGTCCGTAAATTGATTTTCCATCATGGAGTTAGTGTAACCTCCTGCTTCCAACCATACTCTCAAGTGACGAACAGGGCCAGCTGTTGGCTTGGTGATGAATGGAAGTTTTAGTGAGGTAGTTGCTAATTTTCGCCTCCTATGTCTGGTCAGGAGTCTTGATGTTGTACTAGCTTGTTGGCCCCGTGTAGATGGCATCCACTGGGTCTGATATTTCCCCAGGAGTATAATTTCCGCTTCCTCAGTGTTAAGTGATGTGTTACTTATGGCTGAATAGTCTTGTATTATCTTCTCAATTCTTCAAGCGTCCTGATTTTTGGATATGCCCACCACATAATCATCAGCGAAGGCCATCATTTTGACTGGTGGTTGGCCCTTGACGTAGATTCTTTTGAGCAGTATGTTTCTATTTCGGATTAAGGGGTCTAGGCTAAAGATGTAGAGTAGAGGGCTTAAGGGGTCTCCTTGTTTTAGTCCTCTCTGTGGATAACTGGGTTGGTTAAGAAGCCCGCTCCCCACACAGCCATGGTTGCAGACTCTGTAAACAACATTACCCAGTTTATAAATTTTATGGAAGCTTGAATTTTGAAGCCAGGTCCTAAGATAGGTCCAGTTTACCCTGTCGTATGCCTTTTGTTGGTCTAAAAAGATAAGTGCTCCAGAGGTTTTGGACTGGCAGACATTTGCAACTTTGTGGATGTTATCCCATATGGATCTTCTTGGGACATTCCATATTGTGATGGGGATATCGCATCAGTTGCAATTTCTTCTAGTCGTTAAGCCATAATTTTTGTGAAACTTTTGTATCTGTGTTGGTTAGGAAAATTGGGCGCCAGTTTGATAGGTCTGATCTGTCTCCTTTCTTGAATAAAGTAACCTTGTAGGATTCTTTGCCTTCAGGTAGGAGGCATGTTTCCATAATACACTTTTTCAATGAAGCTAGAAGAATGTTAGAGATGTTAGTAAAATATTTTATATAAAATTCATAGGGAATCCCATCAAGTCCAGGGCATTTCCCTCTTTATGCACCGCGTACTACTTCCCATAATTCCTTGCACGATATTAGGTTAATTAAATTGTTATTTCGAACCACTGTGTCAATGTGTGCGCTTCTAAGGAATTTTTCGATTTTTTCTGGTTTGACCAGCTCAGATTTATACAATTTTGTATAAAACCTGTTCAAGTTGGTAGCAACTTCTTTGGGTGTTTCTGCTATGGATTTTTCTGGTTGACAGACCTGTGTACAAGCTATCATATTTTTCCTGGTGTGAAATCGGTGGAAAAAGTAGCTCAAGCAAGTTTCTCCATCTCTTATGTTTTTGCCTTTATATTGGACTCTAACTCAGTGTTGGTGTTTGCGGATTAGGGTGATTAGCTGAGCAGAAACCTTACCCATTTGCAACCCCATCCATGGCTGTATACTGTTCTTGGTACATTGTTTTCTAGATGGTCAATTTCAGCCAATATGTGTTTTATAATGGCTGAAACTGCCCTGTGTCTTCTAGATGATGTATGTTTAGTTTGTTAGGTTGTTGATTTTTTGAAGTTTTCCCAGGTGGTTAGTTTGTCCAAGAAAAAGGGTGCTTGAAAATCCTGGGTTGAGGATATTTCCTCCATCCAGGATTGAAATTCCAAGTCGGCTAAACTTTCTGGGCATATTCTGCACCATCTGGGTGCTTGGGTGCTTGGTTCCGCTAGTTTGTAAGGCACCAAAACAAGCTGATGGTCAGATAATTCTATTTTTTAGTTTAAATTTTTGAATTTGGTGACAGAAAATTATTGGTGCAAGTATTAGGTCTATCCTCGACATAGAGACAAGTGTACCATTGTGTACATGTGGGCGTGTCATGTTTTGTAGCAGGGATTGCCTTTTTGGCAGTGGATCATATAGTCCCAGGGTGGCCTTTAGTACTTGGAGTTCCACTTGCCCTTGTGGTATCTCCGTTGTGTATGGCCATTGGTCCATCTCTGGGTTTATCCAGCAGTTCATGTATCCCACTATGAAAGTATTTGCTGGTAGATTTAGTTGTGTTAGGGCTGTGAGAAATTCTCTTTGGTCATGCGCACCATTTGGGGCGTACAAACTGGCTATTGTGTGCACTTTGGTGTGCCATGAGAAGATTATGGTGTTTACGCGGCTGTTCAGGAACAAATTTTTGTTAATAAATTTAAAGTTTTGGTTCGCGCATACTATCACCCCACAGTGGAGTGACCAAAACGATATTGTTGGGAGGAGCATTTTTTCCCATGCCTCCTCCTCTCCCTGTGGACAGTGGGTTTCCCGCACCACCAGGATATCCACAGGTGGGTTTTGTAGGAGACTCAAATTCTTGGCCTGGGATGTTAAGGCCTTGAGTCCCGTTATGTTCAGCGTCCCTATCTCTACTGAGACGCCCAATGCGCCTCAGGAGCGGTTAGCAGGACCTCCCAGCTCTATTCCCTCGCTCACATTGCTCTCCACTGCACCTCTGCTGCGGAGAGCATAACCATGAGTAGGAGTTGGGGTGTATTCTGCCCCTTTCATCACCGCAGTTTTTGCTCCTCTCTTGGCTTTGCTTGGTTTTGATATGTTATTGTGGTGCACTTGTGTATTTTTGCCACATTGTTTTCTTGCACATTTCATTGTTGATTTTTCTTCCCAATTGGGTTAAATTCCATAATTTCTGGGGGTGCACTGAACCCCAATTTTACTGAATTCATTTCTGAATTGGGTTCCACCAAAATTTAAACGGGTCAGATTGGGTGTATAGTTTTCCACGGGATCTGATTGGTTCATGGACTCAAATTTCTCCATGTCTTCCTGGATCTGCTCCAGATATATGGTTGATTCTGCTGAGGCCTTTGCCTTGGCTGCGGCCAGCTTGCAAGCTTGTTTGACCATTTTTTGTTCTTTCTGGGAAATAAGGTCAATAATTTTATATTGCCCGTGTTCTCCCCAGTTGAAGGCTTGTGTGGTATCTGTGATTTTAGCGTATTCTGAGTTGTCTTCGCCCATTTCCTTCTCACAGAATTCCATTTCTCTCAGGCCTTCTTTTATGGGGCAAGCATGAATCTTGTGCCCGAAGGCCTGGAAGTGGTTGCAAATGGGGAGTGCAGTTTTTACTGTTGCACGTAACAGCTAAGATTTTTCCATCATTTGTGAAGGATGTGATGTAAGGGATTTTTGTAGTATCCTCTACTACATCCTGGTTTGGTGAAATTATTTTCTATTGCCTTCCCTGTGCTAAGGGTCAGCATCATCTGGAACCATTGCATTTCAAATTGTATAATTTCTCCATAGGCTTACAAGCCTTCTCAGAGATGTCTTTCAACTACTGTGCGTGCCAGTGTGGTCAGAAGATAGTTGAAAATTATGAAAATGTCCTTGGATTCAGTCCAACAGGTGCGTTTGGTCAGGACCAATTGCTGTCCATCAGGAAGGTCGAGTACCACTCTGAACTTCGCTGCTTTGTTTGCTCCTTCCGCAGTTTTGAACCCAAGAGCTACCCAACCTCTGCAGATAGTATGGGTTGTTAAGTACACCGCATGCGGGAAAATTTTTGTTGGGCTTTGCTAAACTTTTCCCACATTGTCAGTGTTTCTACACCCAGGAAAACTCATATCCCATGTTCCACCAACAAAAGTGGTTGTGATTGGAATACTTCCAAATAGCTACAGTATTTTACCAAAAAATTGACAAAACCTGCGAAAGGCGTCACCTTAGGTTTTTTTATTTTTGCTGAGATTTTTGTTTGTACATATGCACTTGGTACCTTTGGGTGGTGCAGGTCCAGGTCCGCTGCCCATTACCGCGTTTTCTCAGCTCTTTGCCTTATTATTCATACTTATCTCGCCTGGTGTTGATTATCAAATTACGCTGTTTGAGTTGAATTATTTTACTTAAAGTGATAGTAATCTTCTCTCTCAACTATTAACAACTTAACTTTCTTAATTGACCATCTTTTTTATATACAGCAGCTTCAGGCGATATCACTCTCATAGCTTGGAATATTCTATTCCACTGATTCCTTGGTTTTGGCTTTTTATTCTTTAGCTTCCTATCGCCCTAATTTGAGGGGATCTAATTCATATTCAATAAATGTCGACATCCCTCAAAACCTTATTGGCTTATTTAAAGGTGATCCAATAATAACCCATTATATCCCATTTTTTGCCTCATCTCAAGGTACTCAAATGTTTGTATCTGATATCATTTTCAGCAGATTCTTTCCAATCTGCCCTAGTTGTTCCAGGCTTATCATCCAGTCATATTGGAAACCTGATAAGGCACCAACCCCAAGGACAAGGTTGTGTGGCATGAGTTCCAGAAGGGTAAACTTCAGGCCCTTCCTTACTTTAAGAACACCTTGGACCAACGCTGAATACAATCCAGATATGCCCAGGTTGGTACAAGTGAGGTGCAAAACGCCCAGCCCCTTGTTTCAGCTCAGGCGCTAAAATGGACAAGCTATTTAATAATGATGATGGGACAATCCGGTTAATCAGGGAACAGGGGCTCAAAACCTGTTCCATGTACAAAATTATGAGCTCAGGTCAGGTACGACTTCAATTGATCACTTGAATGAGGTCAGTTTTGAAGTTTGCTACACTTTCAGATGGTAGCGTGCACCTATTGATGCACCAAGGTTTGTGACCACTTCCGCTGACTCAGAATTTCACCAAGGTTGTTTAAGTATGTTCGCTCGTGACTAGTGTTCCTTGTTGGGTGACTTTTTACATTAAACATTCCCCATTATTTTTACGTTATTATTATTATGGTTCCTTGGGCAAACCTATGTGCAGACCTCTTTGAGGAGGTCTTCAACAACGTGGGCCATTATATCCTATCTCAATTAACTAAAGTCTATGGTGCACCTTAAGACGCCCTGGCCCCCTACAGATTGAGGCACCCAAGCCTCCTAGTACTTATTTGCACTTGGTCATAAATTCCCCTTTAGGATCTTCCCAAGCTTTGTTAATTCTTGGTTATCTTATCCTTTATGCCGCGTTGTACACCCTTGCCTTAAGTCCCTTCTGTTCTGGCACCCTATACGGTGCCCTGTTTCCCATTCTATTAATGGCTAGTTCCCTGGCGGTGTGAGTTTTCATCACGCACCACCTCTCAGGGAAAGAGAGAGTTAAAGGTACTCTCTTAATAGCCTGAACCTAACATAGTATATGAAACCAAGAGGCAGAGGCAGAGAAAATTTTGGTCTACCATAAATAATGTCGTTCAATCCAGTAACTGGTGGCTTAGAAGGGTTAACCTTAAATTAGGTATAGTTGGATAAGCGCTAAAAGTTGAGCCAATTGTAAAGCTTGTGAAAGCCTCTCAAGCAACTTACCCTAGTGCTCCCTGCCTTTCAAAATGTGGTGGATCTCTTTCAATCAAGCTCTCTGCAATGCATAAAAAATATGCCCTTGCTCATTTCCAGGAGGTGGCATTTATCCTGTTCACAAAAGAAAGGATATTTTAAATCCAAAGGACAAGCACCTTCAGCTATGCGAGAAATTAGCACATAGAAGCTGTTAGTAGAGTGTCTATATCTCTCCAGTTCCCAGCGTGGCGGTGCTCGGTGCACAAGCCCAACGCCAGGGAACTAGCCGTTATAATAAAAATAATTATTGCCCAGCGGAAGGTGCTGGAGCAATAATAATATACGCAAAGAAATGCTAGAATTAACCAGCCAAAAGCGCCGCGGTGCACACGGGGAGAAGGGGTAGATGACCCAGGTTGGAGGGTACCTGGGCGGACCAATGGTGCGCGAGGAGAGAATTAGACTGTGTTGAGAATGGCAAGGTTAACGGAGAGCAAGACCTCCTTGAAGAGGTTTGCGCACAGGATTGTTAAAAAAAGCATAATGTAAAATGGTATAACGGGGATAAGGTTTATTGATGAAGTTGACCAACAAGGAATGTTGGTCGGGGAAAATGTATCTAAGCTTGGATGGGGAAATTGGGGTTATGCCGCAGTGGGCCTAAGCAGCGACTCACCAATAGGGAAATACTGCCATCCAAGTTAGTGAAATAGGCTGAAACTGACTTCACTCAAGTGATCGACTGAAGTTGGATTAGACTCAAGCATGTTATTTTGTAGATGGAACAGATTTCAAGTCCCCATTCCTCGACTAACCAAACTGAACCATTCACCTTTATTTGGTAGATATTTGTTTTAACGCTTGGCCTGACGTCAGGTGCTGGGCACTCGGCACCCCACTAGGACCAACCTGGGCATATCTTGCCCTTACCCAGCGCTGGTCTAGGGTGTGCTTCAGGTCTGGGAGGCCCTGTAGCTTCACCTTTTGGGCCTCCAGGCGCCCAGCTTTATCTTTGGGGTTGGTCCCCACTATTATGTCATGTGTACATGACATTACCCTCTCCTCCCAACGGGGCTCCACCCCCCCTCCAGGGGCTTGCACCAGGGAAAAGTTCTTGTGG